>JABXJD010000362.1:547500-564828 GCA_013375575.1 Percina caprodes | reverse complement strand
TTATTGCTGGTATATATTTGCTTACATGTTGGCCAAAAAGTACAAGTAGTTCTCTAAGTTCAACAGAGATAAATGGCAAGTTTATTTTTTATTTTTCTATTGTCTCGCTCAGTACCTTTTGGCACAGTTATTTAAATAATAATTCAGGGGATAATTTCATAAATATGTTTCTTTTCCTTGTGTTTATTAAAAAAATATATTTGTTAATTCTAAAATATATTAATATGGTTAGTTTCAAAAATTCAGTATTGTCTCTGACTATACACTTTGATGTAGATAATAGATAACTTTGTCTGAATGTGCTTTCTGTTTCCTTCCAGCTATAATTTTTTAGTGCTGTTTTTCTTATGATACATTCTATGTTTACTACTTCTGCCTTTATACTCTGCACAAAATACTGAATACTACCTGTGTTTTTCTGTCTTAAAGCTTTCTGCAGTGGCTGATGAGTATGAAAGTGGTGTTGTCAGGTGTCAGTCTTACACGGTTGGGATATTGATTTGATGTTTTTGTTTCAGCTGGGTGCAGAGCTTTGGACATGAGGGTCTTGGACTGCTGCTGGACATTTTGGAAAGGTTGCTGTTCAAGAAACAGTAGGTCTATGCATTCACTCGTGTCTTCTTTTCACAGACTCTTATAGGCTTTTCATAACTGCTTTATGTGACAATAAAATGTGTTATGGTTAAAATCAACAAATAATTGTGATAATTAATTGTGATCTCAATATTGATCAAAATAATCGTGATTATCATTTTGGTCATAATTGCGCAGCCCTACCAACTGCTCCTCATCACTCTCCCTCTCTGTCCCTAGGCAAGATAAGCTTGACAAAAAGAATCAACATAAAGTTGTCCAGTGTCTCAAAGCCTTCATGAACAATAAGGTAATGACAGTAGAGTTGTATGTGTTACTCTGGTTTTACAACAAGTTCCCTATTGACATTGTATCAGCTTTTTTAACATCAAAGTAATGAAGTTTCAGTCTTTGCAAGTATTTGTTTTAAAGAAAACAACTAGAAGGAGAAATGTTCTTCAGCTAATTCAATTTTTTGTTTTACAGTTATCATATACATTTTTCAATGAAAAGCTGTGACAGCAAGACTGTATTGTCTGATCTTTGAAACCAGTAAAAGAATACTAATCTGATTCACTGTTTATAGTCTTGAGAAGTGTTTGTGTCTGTGGGCGTAATATCCCACATAAGCTTCACTTGGTAGTGATTGCGAATTGATGAACCTTGATTAATTCATTGAAGGGGCAAGTCGTGTTTGCCGTATTACCAGTAGTCCCCAAAGTGAGAGTGTTAACTATTCCTGCATTAATGTTGTTAATGAATGGAATACATTTTTGGATTATCTCAGTTTTGTCCTTTTACCCCTCTGGAAAAAAATCTATCTGAAATAACTTCTTCCAAGGGTAATTTTAATCCCATCCACATTAACATCTGGTGTTTTCACACAATTACCAAAATAGGCGCCTGGGATTTCAATTACAAAGAGTTTATGACCAGTGGAGGAGAAGATCAGCATCACAACAGTATGGAGCCAATTCAAGGGAGTTTTACTAATGTCGTGATGCAATCGGGATGGCACTGAGTGACACATATTTGTATATGTGTCATATGAGTATATAATGACAATATGATGATATTTTGGAATAAAATAATTCCACTTAAGGTCAGTAGACAATATTTAATTATCGCACAGGCTTAAGCACTTAAAAAAAAAAAAAAAAAAAAAAAATATATATATATATATATATATATATATATATATATATATATATATATATATATATATATATATATATTCTGTTGAAGTAGGATTATTTCAGCTTTTCCTTCTTGTATGATGTTAGTCTACATTAACTATAAAAAAAGATCTTGTCACATGGAGCTAAAACCCAACGGAGATGGATACACAGGCGCTCTGGCACAAAGTGTGCTGTAAGGTCTCATGTAATCCTGCGTCTCAACAGGCGCCAGATGCCAGCATTTACCCGTAGGCCTCTCTGTCAGCCCAGACCTTTCCCTGGCTAGAGAGGCATCTTGGGACAGGATGTGCCCACAATGCCAAGAAGACAGGTGTTCTCTGCCAGCTGTCAGTGTAGACTTTTATTTTCTTCTGCCTTCTTGTATCAAGTCACACAATTGCATACTTTCTTTTATCTGTCACTAATGCCATAATAAGGTCATAATAAAAGGTACCATGCTGTGAAACTGCCCTTAAACAGATTTACACTTCCAAGAACTTGAATTCCCCAATGTAGATTAGATGTTCTGTAACTGCATAGTTACTATAAATGTATATAGTAGCTCTCAGCTTTTACTTCTTTCCTTTTCATTCCTTTGTTAGTACCCACTGACTTTTAATTATTTACACTGTTTATCTACTATATACTGTACTGTGTATTTGAACACTGGTATTAAGGATTTAAAAGATCTCCTAGGGTTTATAAAGTAAAGCATAGCATGAAGCAGAGCAAAATATAGGGAACTATACTATGATGGATGTAATGGAAAAGTGACAGAAAAATTAATACTACTGCAAAGAAGGAAAAGAAAATATGAGAAAACAATTTTCCTATTTGCACATAACTTCACATACAAGGGCAATATTTGAATACCACATAACTTGGTTAGCTGACTGCCTCTTCAAGTGTATAAAGCTCACATAAAACAGGCAAACGGAAACAGAACAGAAAATATGATTAGAGTGCTTAGCAATGCTTGGTGTTACTACCAAATCTACAAAAGCACTGTGTATTGTTTCTATTAAAAGAGAAAATAACCATCACTTCGTCACGCCTTATTTTGGTAATCTAAAGGCCCCTTTCATTGCCGTTCAAAGAGCATATATATACATATATATATATATATATATATATAAATAAATAAAATTATCCTGAACCTTTTATTTTTAACACAGTCCAAAAATGTTTTGTAATGATGGTGTTCTTGCAAGAGTGTTTTTCTTCTTTGCTTAAGTATACAACATACAGAAAAACTCGCGTAGCAGAGTTATTCTAAATAATTTTAATAATTAGATGATCACCGTTAACCTTAAGTCTAAGTTTGGTCAGACATTTAATCATTTAAACTTAATTTAAAGTGAAGGTAAATATTGAATTTGAATTACTTTTGTGGTAAGGTAATACGATTTGTGATACTATTTCACACGCCATTGTATTTTTGTTGTTGCAAATGGCAGCATATCTGGGTAATCATGTTTTTGTGTTTACTGCAGTATGGGTTGGATCGAATCCTGGGAGAGGAGAAAAGTCTTGCGTTACTGGCAAGAGCCATTGATCCCACCCAGTCTGCAATGATGACTGATGTGGTAAAGCTGCTGTCAGCCATCTGCATCGTGGGCGAAGAGAATACGTATGTTCTGGCTTTATTCGTCCATACTGTCAACATAGCCATATCTTTACTGCTTTTCTGATGTTCAAATACTCTTAGTTTGGGCTTACAACTACCCTTGATTATTTTTTTTATTATCGATTCAAAACAAAGGCCATAATGTCGCAGAGTAAAATATTTGGAGTAAGACGAGCTTGTGATTTTGGGAGTGTTACTCTCAAAAGTATCACAGTACTGGTACCACTATATTGTATATTGACGATGTATCTCAAGAGTTGTGTCTGGTGTAGATGAGGTATTTGTCTTGTTTTGGTAAATATGCAGAAAATATTTCCAGGAGAAATAGTTTGTGAGATTTAAAGTGACAATGCCATATTAGATATTACGAAAGGCATTTTAAGAGAAATTCAAAAAAGTAACACAATATGCATTTGTATGTATAAGATTCACAGTAATGATATATCCAGTTGAACAGAACTTGATTTAGTTGTTGAAATTAAGTTATTATTGAATTCATTAAACCTTTTATCAATTTTAAATATTCATCACACTCCTATTCACGTCTTAATGTGTTACAATGCAATGATAAAAGTCCCTTAGAAAGCCCATTCACTTGGATACAATCGAATAACAAGAGTGCTCATGCAAAATGTTCAAAATCTCTTTAGATGAATTCATGTCTTCATTTTCTGCCAATTGTTCCCTCATGCATGTTCTCATTTAGTCTGGAAAAGGTCCTGGAAGCCATCACCACAGCAGGGGAATGGCGAGCCATCGAGAGGTTCAGTCCCATTGTGCAGGGACTACGAGATCGCTCCGTTCAATTACAAGTAAGTGCAAAGTACATGTTTTGTACAGCCATTGACACCTTTGCTATTTCCTTCATATTTCACTGAAATAAAATATGGAATGTCTGTAGGAGGTTGACCATTTTACTCAAAGAAATGTATAGTTTCATGTAAAATCTGGGTATAAAGTGTTGAAATCACAGATCAGGTGACAATGGCAACAATAAAGCAACTACAGTATATATTGCTTGTATTTATCACCTTTGTATTCTCGTATTATTCAGTGCCTAGTGTTTAACTATTATTGGTTTTGATTAATAACTTCAATGTCCTAGTTAGGGTTAATTTTGTGGATCAAACAAGTAACTGCTACATAACAAGGCAGTCTAGAACCTATTCATTTGATTTTACAATTTGCAGTAATGAACACAATCATTGTGTAATGGTGTGGATTGCTCAATTACTGTAAGATAAAGATCTTCCATGATTTGTAGTTGCTATATGTAATAACATTTACTGATACTGCTAGGAAAACCAGGCCTTATTTCATTGTGCAATAAAAAAAAAGAAAATTACCGTTGCAAGAAAGAATTTGACGGGAATACAATAAAACAAACAAAAACAATAAAACCACAGATTTCTCTAATCTATACATAACATTTCTCATGTTTCAATGTTAACATATTGTAAACTCAGAATCCCTCCTCTGCCTAATCCACTTTATGGTTTGAGAAATGTTTACCTGTCTATGCATATTGCCCATTTTATTATCTTATGCACTACTTTTACATGTAATCCCTGTCTTTGTGGACATAATCTTTCAGATGTATCATCTCCCTGCTGATACATCCACTTGAGATATTGCATATGGGCTGCTTTAAACAGGGACCGCATTGGTTTGTGTCACAAAAATGTAATTCATAATTATAGTATGTTGTCTGCACTTTTAATTGGTAGCTAAGGGATGTGAAGAGACAGATCATTCATCCAATAAACACACACACACACACTCTCACACACACACACACACACACACACACATACAGAGAGCATTGACATTTGGTTGTTGCATATACTCATGCAGTGACCAATGTTAAAGTTAATTTAAAGATGATATCTCTTTTGCCCTCTGTAGTTATCCTTAACATTTATATTCAGTTTGCTGTAACTACCTTTGACAGGTGCAAAACTATAGGGACACTCTAAAAGGGTGGAAGCAATAGTAGAGGGATATAGTGAGGGAAGCAATTGATGCTTTATTATTATTTCCCACTTCCCTAACACAAGAGAGCGGTTTTCTTTTCAACCCTATGCATTATTAAAGCACAGAAACTGTTATCCTAACCATGGCACTGTGGCCGAAGGCTTTCTGTTCTACTTGACTACATCTATACACCGTCTCCCCAGGCAGCCTTTGGCTTAGGGAGAGTTTGCATTTAGACAATAAGTGTAAAGAGACAAATAAAATCACTGGAATCAAATATGTCCACATTTTCAGTGTCTTCACAAGTTTTTAACTGACCTATGCATTATTCTTAATACAAAGCTTAGGCTAATGTAGATGGTTAAATACACATAGTGAATTATTAAATGATCTGATGAGCTGTGATCAAATTATAAATTATGTAAAGCATTGCAGTGATTTTTCTTACTCCCCTTTGTCTCTTGTTATTGATTGTCTCCAGCTAGTTTCATCTCTGCTTTAAGATTTGACTTTAAATGAATTTGTGTGTACTTAAACCAAAGGATATGTGGATGGTAGGAAATCATTCAAATAATAGTTACAGTCTTTAAATTTGACCATTGCACCCCACCCACATGTCAAGTAATCTGTATTACAATGTTAAAATGTTACTTTGAAGACAGGTCATTACTAAGCTTGAGTGCCGTGACAAAAGTGCTATCAAATTGACAATTAACTTGGAAACGGCTATCCTTCCTTGACTCGAGCATTTCCAGACTCCCTTTTTATTTATTTTTTATTTTTTTTACACATGAGTGGATTGCTTTACTGATCAATAATTGATTTTTATGTCTGTGTTTGCCTGGCTAGTTGGAAAGTCACAGGATGCAGCGGTCCCTGTGCAGTAAACCAAACTCATAAGGGAGGGGTGGAAAAACAACTTCCAAAAGAGCGAGTTTGCCCTAAAAATGACTGTTGGTTAGTTTTGTGTACAGGTCTGCAGTTGTTGCATTAATATTAAAATCAGCCCCTCTAGTTGGTGACTGGAGAAAATAGACATGCATTAGTTATGGTCCTCTGCTTCCAAGGGACATAACTCATGCCGGCAAGCTTTTCATCAACTTCATCAACTTCTGGAAGAAGTCAATCGTCTCTCTCTCGGTCTCTGTCTCTGTCTCTCTCTCCTCCCTCCCTCCCCCCCCGTGCACCCTTCATGTTGCAGGTGGCATGCATGCAGCTCATCAATGCACTAGTAACATCCCCTGATGAGCTGGACTTCAGGCTGCACATCAGAAATGAATTCATGCGCTGTGGCCTGAAAGAGATATTGCCGGTAAGCAACACACACTCTCTCTCTCTCTCTCTCTCTCTCTCTCTCTCACACACACACACACACACACACACACACACACACACACACACACACACACACACACACACACACACACACACACACACACACACACACACACTAAACTCTCTCACACACACACACACACACACTAAACTCTCTCTCTCACACACACACACTAAACTCTCTCTCACACACACACATACACACACTAAACTCACACTCACCTAGTATTAATATTTAAATGAGTTGTCCACTTCAGTGAAATATTGTAGATTTGCCCCAGCAAATAATTTATGAAACACAGAGGAGGGTTTGCACGTCCTCCATCTGTGTTAGGACCCAGAAACCAATAATGTTTCTAGTGCCTTGGCTAATAATCTTCCTACTGGCTTTCATACCATCTACCTAACATGTTTATCTGTTGTAAACATTGCTGCTGTAACTGCAGAGAAGCAAATAAATCAAAATGAGAAGCTGGTCCCAATACCTGTTGTTATCATGATCAGTAATAGCATTTAGAATGAGCTTCTTGTCTTTACTTGAGCTTGATACTTCCTTTTTGGTGTTTATGTCAAGCCCTTCCCTCAGATTTATTTAGCTTTAATCTTTATCTTTTTTTAATCTGTTTTGCCTTTTCATCTTTTTCTACCTTAATCCATCTGTAGCATCTGACAACCATCAAGAATGAGGCCCTTGACATTCAGCTAAAGGTATTTGAGGAGCACAAAGACGAGGACATGATGGAGTTCTCTCACAGGTTGGAAGACATCAAAAGTGAACTGGAATATCCTTGTCAATATTCCAAATTTACGGGTTTAACACTAAGTTCTAATTCAGTGTCTATTTCTTGTATGGCTAACATATAGTACATTTGAAACGTACAGGTACATAGCATCCAGCTAAGGTCAGTTAATCCTAAAAATATATAATTCTTTCATTTTTATTTTTATTTCAGTAGTTTCTACTTTATATGTTAAAATGCAGTGTTTTTGTTTACGTACAAGTCCTTGACTCTCTGCACTGATGTGGGGGACGTGTTCAGTATTGTACAGAGCATGGTGAAGGACAGCAGTGCAGAGCCCTATTTCCTGTCTATACTTCAACATCTGATGCTTATACGCAACGACTACTTGGTCAGGTAAAAATCCGCAGCACACTCACAGAACATTCATTTTCGAAAGTGTGATGGAGAATGCAGTTTTTTACCTCTCAATTTCTTTCCTCATTTACTCTCAATGTCTCCTTGTTTGTCTGTGACTTGGACCTTCTGTGATTTCTGTTTGTTTCTGAATCAGCTCTATTCATTATCTCTATTATTTTCTTCATAGCCGAGAGCTTGTTGCCTTTGATCAAACGTGTCAAAAGTGTACAGTAATATAACGTGTGGTCTGTGTGTTGAGTGACATATCGCATTTTAATCTCCCATCTTAGCCAAATGCACACACAAGCAAAGGTCTAAGCGGCTTTTGAACACTCATAATAATGTTCACTGATGAAGAGCTTGTGTTTTGTGAATGTCTCACTCCTTCTGCCTTAAACCTCCTCAATGACATTGGCTAACAAAGAGAATGCTGTCTCTTTGATCTCCAGTCCATCTACTGCTACCATGGCTCCAGAGTATTTCTCGTCTCCTATTAACGGTACTTTTCAAAAGCGTATTTTATGTTGGTTCGCTCACAGCTGGGTGTGAGTTAAACCTTGGCTTGATCAAAAGATGGAGCTCTAATCTGAAGAATATGAAATGCATCACCACCAGTTATTCTCCCACCCAAAATCAACACCTGAAGTGACTGGCACTCTGCACTTTCTCTCCATGATAAGCTTTCTTCATCTGAAACTATTATGAAATGTTAACATAGGTGTTATGACTGCTAACATTACGGCATCTATTTTCGAAGCATTAATAACAGCATAAGAATACTACTTTACACACACTCACTACCCTCCCCATGTTCAGGCCTCACTAACTATGGCATGTCTAGACAACACAATCTTTTTTTTTATCTTCTGGCAGATAACCAGCTGCATCACGTAGATGACAGTAACAGTTATACTTTATTTAATGTAGGCTTTATTGGGCAATAATTCAGTATTATAATTAATCATTAGAATCTATTGCTATCTAACAATTAGTCAATTGACCATTCGCTAAACACCCCTCCACTAAAAATCGAAAAGTCCAGTAACACCTTAGCAGCTGTACCTAGCACTCTCAATTTTGAAATGAATGAATTAAGCATTGTGTGTCTGCTCTAATGTAAGCTGCTAACCTTAGCATGTTATTCTCCAACTCCAACCTGCCTATTGGACTGCAGATGGGGCTACAATCTGGCACATTTACGTGTACTGTTGTGCATGTTCATCAATGTGCATTGTCCTGAATTAATAAATAAATAAATTTGACGGATTTCAGCAGAACACGGCTGCTCCAATCTCCGTGAACTGGCGCCACGCAAACGAGGCACGCACCGTTTATCTGAACGCACTGCCATGACACAGAGCTTGATTTAAATCAGTAAAATATCTCTTTAACCAAGAAAGTGTTACAGACGTCAAGCTAATTTGTTAATCCTCATCCTAACAGCCTTTTCTCCTGAAAGCATAAATCCGAGTTCTGTTGTGCTTGTCCAACGGTGTAAGTTAAACAGCTAAACAGGGTTATATTATAATGAAATTAAATTGATCAAAATAGGCTTTGGGAATTTTGAGGGCCTTTCTCATATTTTTATTGCTTAAGGGACCTATTACATTGATAAAAATATTATCAACGTATTGATAATCAAAGAAATGTTTCTATCATGCAAGCAATTTTTTAGACTTTGACTTGGTCTTTCGGACTGAGGTTACCAAATGCTTTCAGTGCTTGAGAGTAGGCCTGCACGATTCAGGGAAAAATATTTTTTTTGGCTTAGAATTGATATCATGGTTCTTTGCCACAATGTTTTGACCATGACAAAACAAAACAAATTGGCAGTACCAAACATAGACTTCTTTGGCACCTATAGCACATTGCACATCACCACAAGCCCGTAAACATAGAGGCTCCAATGAAGAGAAGGGAGAGCATCGCAGCGCTTGGGAGCGCTTTAAAACCTATTTATACAGTCTATGTTTAAAACTCACAGAAGTAAGTAGTAGCGTTTGTGATGCAGTCTGCTCTTAAAATTAAATAAGAGAATCAAAGTCATAAAAACAATTAAAGTTATAACGATTAATCGTGCAGGCCTACTTGAGTGCAGTAATTATGTATAGATACACTTAGAAAACATGAATGCATTCACAACAACATTTTTTAAAATAAGTATTGGGACTGAGGTTGGCAATGCAATTTTTTGTATTATATATGTATCTATATATTAGTTTTTATAACAAATGTAATGAAAATGCATAGTTTAATGGCATGGGTGGTTGTATATTTCCCCCTAATTCACATACAATATGGTGTAGCTCTTTAGACTCTTATAGTTGGAATTATTTTTTTTTCATTTTTTTTTTTAATTCCTCAATCCCTCAGGCAGTTTCATACCCTTGATGTGATTCATTTTCACCTTTGGCACATACGACATCATATCTTAATGTAATCCTTTTAATGCACCTCACATCTCTCCCGACTGACAGGTGTAGGCATCTTTATTTATTTCTATCTTTAATGCCAAGAACACCAGCAGCTTGACTGACAACATGCCTCATTCCATTTGATTGCCAATAATTTCATATTCACTCAGTGATTTTGTCGTTCATCTCACCTTCCAAATTATATACATGGTATACTATAAGATCCAGTGAAAGAGGTGGAAGGCATTGTCCCTGATTTATTGTGGTTTGTAAGCCTCAAAGTATTAGTTATTGATTTGGTGTAGAGAGATTTGGAATCTCAGCAGCATTGTGTTTAGATAATGAGCAGATTAAACAGACACTTTCCCTTTAACTTGGAATAGCGCGATGGCTCCCAGCCTTGCAAGCCATCTGTTGTTGCATTATGATATCTTCTGTCTCTTATTGTGACATGCCATTGGTTATTCTGTGATCAGTGCATTTAACAGAGCCATTTGAAGCAATTTAACTGCATTTACGTAGCACCTGGTAATAGGTTGGTGTGTATTACTTAGTACCATTAAAACAGTTCTTACATTAAGGTGTAAGTGGTGTATAAATGAGAATTTTTAAGTTGTAGTAGTTCCAAAGAAACCAAAAGCCCCTAACTTGTTTAAAATCATGCTGGCTCTATAACAATTCCAAGAATGAAGACAGTTGGCCTTTTTATTCATCCGTTTACATCCTGAAAAAAAATCATACTGTATATCTGTCCACTTGGAACACCGTCTCTGTCCCTTGTTTGTCCTCTATTTAGCCCCACCATTCCTGTTTTCTTAAATGTTTCTCTTTTGTTGCTGTCTATTTCCCTTCCCTATTATTGTTTTGTCCACCCATTTTCTTCTAAAGGGCTGGGATATTGGTGGGAGTTAGGATTTAGTGTTGGAGAAAGATGGGTAAAAATTAGATAGACCTGATTCTCATGTCAGCAGCGTTCATGATGTTGTTTGAGCATGTAAATGTAATGCTTTGTGTCATCTGGTTTAAAATGCACTTGTGTTAAAATCATACTTTTATTTAACTCACTAATACATCATTATGGGAAGTAGCCCTGACTTGGATCATCCTGTAATATTTAGAATATTACTATTATGCAGTGACTCTGATTGGTTGTTGGAAGTTGTTGGTATATGCCACATTATACACTAACCTTGCTTTTACTGCAGACAGTTCAATTCTTCTCACACCTGAATCTGTCCGGATAACAGCTCTTATACAAATGCATAGACAGGTATGTTTTTTTTCCACTTTTTCTAACTGTCTCTTGAACTATATTGTCTCACTTGACTCCTAACTCTCAGGCCCCAGTACTTTAAGATCATTGAGGAGTGTGTGTCTCAAATTGTGCTCCACCGTAGTGGCACTGACCCAGACTTCAGTTATCGCAAGCGCCTAGATGTGGACATCAGCCACCTTTTAGGCAAGTCATAACTTCTGGCAGTTTATTTGTATTAGAGCTATTTCAATAAGACATACATTGTTTTAATTTTTTTTTTTTTTTCAGAGGTGTGTGTAGATAAAGCTCGAATTGATGAGTATGAACAAAGAGCTTCAGAACTGGCAGAGAAGGCAAGTGTTGAGAAAAAAAAACTATATCCACTACACTACTTGGCCAAAACAAAGCCTACTAACACATGCAGGCATTTATTTTGATTGGTTCTATATAATCTGTTAATTAACAAAACGTTAAAGGTCCCATGGCATAAAAATTTCACTTGATCAGTTTATCAGTTCCCCCGACGATAGGTGCAAACCAAGTCCTGGGGATCCTGCTCTGCCTTTGAGAAAATGAAACCTCAGATGGGCTGATCTGGAATCTTGGTTAGGCTAGGTTACCTCCCCTTTCTCTGCTTTCCCGCCCAGAGAATTTGGTCCACCCATAACAGAGAGACATCAGGCTCGTTCGAGATGAGCCAGATCTGCGTAGAATCGATCACCGGCGATCGGCGCCCGTTGCATGCCGGTTAGATTTGTGTCCGACTTGATCCCGACTTGCTCTGACCTCATGCACACATGGGCAACGGAAATCTCACGAGAGCCAGGCGGACCCAGAACTCAGCTGATTTAACACCTGATTGGTTTACAACATGATGATGTTTTATATAAACTTTTTATTGTTTTTGTATCGGAGGGATTTTAATTGCTATTTGTCTGATTTAAAGACTTATTCTGTACAGAACACACGTTGTGTGGCTGATAGTGACGTTAAGAAGTCACAGAGACTAAATCTGTTCAGATCACTGATCATCTACAGTCTGTTAATTAAAATCAGCAACAGATTGCATGTAGAACATTCTGAGAGTTACTCTGTCATAATTAAAACAACTAGAGACTGGGTACCAGCTGATATATGGGTCTGATTATATTTTATTAAATCAGAATCGCACCACAATGTTTTTGTCACTTCCTGTTCAGTCTGAAGGCTGCTGGAATCGGATGGAAATTGTGGAATTTTTGTCCCCGCCACCTGCTGCTGCCGCCTGCTCTTGTCTACTTTACAGGCAAGGCACAGTTCATCTCGAACAAGCCTATCATGGCTTTCAAACGAGCAACGTGGCAGTTGGTAAAGGCCACACCCCCAGCCTCCACCTTGCCCTCGTCCTCAAAAGCTACAGACTCTGAAATGGCACATACTAAGGAAAGCTCATTGTGGGACTGGCTCTAGTAGCTGTAATTCTGCACCAAGGCTGAATTTTGGGAAAGAGACTTCAGATACAGTATTAGGGGACCACTAAGGCCTATACAAAAGCATCCAAAGAGCACCATGTCACGGGACCTTTAACACTGAACTAAACATGACACTGACAATTCCCAGGGGCTTGGGTTATAAACATAATAATTCAACGTCTTAGCCAACATACTGTTCATTTGCAGTCATCCTGTAGCAGAAAATGGCTTTAAATGCCCAGATTCTTTTCCAGAAACACAAAAATAAGTATTTTAAAACTGAGCATTGCAGGATGTGACATTGCTATAAAATAATATCAGATTATTATTACCTTTTTTTAAATATTGCAATCAAGGAAACTAAACAGTTTTATAATGCAAGTTAAGGAGTATGTGTACAGGAGTACAATTGTACATTCTAGATTTTTCAGTTTGAGAACAGTGATACATAAAAACCCATATCACACTACATAAATGATACGTTTCTTCCCTACTTTTTGTTGTGTGCTACAGCTTGAGGTACGACAGTTTAAGGGCCATCTTTTTATGTTCATGGCAAAGACATAGGTTAGATAGGAGTTTGCAAATGTATCTTACTAAAACAAGTTTTAGCAAGAACAGTAATGTTTTTGTCATAACACAAAATCAGACCCATGCAAGGTTGTGAAACGTGAGGTCAGAAGAATTTGCTGCTGTGATTATTTTAAGTCAAGGCAGCAGCAGGTTGTAGTACCTGATTAGAAGGATGGCTTACTGATTGGCGTGTATATGGAACTAAAAGGTTTTATCAATGAATGGGTGCTGAAATTGACTTGGTAAATGAAGGCAATCAAGGTAAACTGAATGTTGATTTTATAAAGTATTTACACCATTAGGCGTTAACAATTTAATCAACACTGCTTATGTAAATTCATTGTTAACATTCATTTAATATCAGCGTGTGTTTGTGTGTAATTTGGATACGTGTTTCTTGTTTAAGTTTGACGAGGAGTTTCTAAGCCGACAGGAGGCACAAGCTCAGCTGGTTAAGTGTGATGAAAAAATAGCTGAACTCCAAGCAGAGCTGCAGGCCTTCAGGTCCCAGGTAAATGACCTGTATTTGTTTTCAATGTCATTTATGTGTTGTAAATTGTATTAATTCTTTTAGGTCATGTTAGAAAACACTACATTTCATAACTCAACAAACCTCCTAAATATAGAATAGATATGCAATTAAATTTTCTTTTCTTACTTTCCATTATGATGTTCTTGTTATTTGGGGTGCTGCCAAGATGGTGGTGGGGGTTTTCTCCACTGGAGCCTGCATTTTGGGTTGACATGGAGGCTCTACTGGCTAGCTGACACTAAGTCTAATGAGAACGCTGTCAAGTCCGCCATGTTGGCCATTTCTGATTCTCTGATCTTATCCCATAAGAGGAAATTGTTCTAAAAGCAATTTATTCTGACAAGCCCCTTCACTACTGGGCCTTTCACTTTAACACCCCCCCCAACACTCTGGAGAGTTGTTCCCTTGCCCTGGCACTGCAAGATAACTACACATTCAGAGAAAAGAGGAGAAGTTCATTTTTATTTTCCTGATAATTTTTCAATTTCAGTTTGCAAACACGTAATGAATACTCAAATAGTACCTTGGTTCAAACGGTGGTACACGTAAACAATGCAGGTACACACACACACACACACACACACACACACACGGTCAGTCGGACTATCGCTCTAATGCTCACCAATGCACACGCTTGTTAATTCAACAAAGAAGTTCTTTCCTCTAGAGGCAGTGGCAGAGTACATGCCCAGGGCTGACCTTTAGTGTGAGTCTTTAATCTAAAACTGGTGCATGGATCAATAAGCCATTTTCTCTGTATGATACAATTTACGAAACTTTGTAGCACCGGTTATACCATTTGATTTTAAGCATTTGGGGAAAAAAAAAAGTCATAGTGGGTTGGTTCTGGACAGCATCTGTGAGCATTTGGCCTCTACTGGATGGCACACCTCCGTTATCCTTAGAACAATGGTATTAGAGAGGAAAGCATACTGGGCTGCACACTTGGCAGTTGATGTAATTTGTTTTAGTTTTCTCCAGTTTCAGGTAATTTTTTTTCTTTACATTGTGAGTTCACTGTTAATTTTATTTATCCGGTGAAAGGTTTCTTGAGCACTGCTCCACACTCACTGTGAAATAACTCACTCACACTGCAAAGTAACCATCAGACTATTCTGTAATCAAGTAATATTTGCTGTAACCAAGCTAAAAGAATAAAAAATATGCCAATGAGGCAAGCAAGAAGACAGCTATGCAAAATATTTTCTGACCTCAGTGATTTAAAGAAATAAATGCTGTGAAAAGGCAATTTAGGTTATTGGCTAGCTTATTTGAATTGCATTTACAACCGTTGTGTAACAGTTACATAAACACCTGTCTAGTACAACCATATTGTTATTTGTTGTTATGAGTAAATGAAGAGACTGAAGAGACCAAAATCAAGAATTACTTGATTTTAGTAATTTGTATTATCACCAGTATAGTATGACTTCAAGTGTTTCAAGTTAGTTTTGGATGTCACTAGATTTCTCTGGAGCCTTTTTATTATGCTTTGTTTTCATGGATAATATGTGCCATTATAATAAACTGGGAATTTGTGATTGATATTTGCTGATAACAGTGCAATAATTTGTCAACCCTGTATTTAAATACCTGTCTCCAGGGAAACTCAATTGTGCGCCTTCATTCTGGGCATTTATTTGCTAATGTTGTGTTGTTTTTCGTATTTTAGTTATTTTTATAGTATAGTTTAAAGTCTAGAGAAAAAAATCTCAAATGTCACACGATACATTGTAATTTTTTGGATTGTGTCCCCACAAACATTGTTTTTCTCCCTGCCTTTCCAGTTTGGAGTTGTACCTGTGGGTCTGTCCTCTGCCCATGTTGGACAGGCGTCATCTTCCCCAGCTTTCCCTTCTGGGCCTCCACCCCCTGCTGTAGCAGCTGGGCTGCCAGCTCCCCCTCCTCCGCCTCCTTTGCCTGATTATCATGCCCCACCTCCCCCACCTGGAGTGCCTCCTCCATTTGGTGCCCCCCCTCCACCCCCTCTAGGGTTTGGGGGTGGCCTAGGCTCCCCTACCCACCATGCACTGCCTTATGGCCTCAGGCCTAAGAAGGATTTCAAGCCTGAGACTTCCATGAAACGCCTCAACTGGTCCAAGGTATTACATTGCAAGGTGTTTTTATATTTAAACACCCCTTTTTCATACAATGCAGTCTAATATACTGCTAGCTAAAGTCTCAAAAAATACAATGGAGTCCAATCAACACCGACAAAGTGAAAAATATGTAACCTTTAATTTTTTTCAATTTATTATTTTTTAAGTAATTATTCCTTGGCTATTTCAGTATATTAAGAGGTGTGTCTTCAAACTGATAACTGGTAGTATTACACATTTCTATAATGAGTGATCTACAGTATGGAGAGAGATATTGGAAATGTTTTCCCACTGTGCTGGATTATGGTTAACAACAAGTTTAGGACAAGAAACTTCAAATTTAGGACAGGTATTTATAGTGGCCCTTTTCTCTGGTCTTTGTTCCTGATGTTCATTGGCAGCACCTGAACAGTACAGATGTTTTTCTAAGAATGAAACAACAACTTCCTACCTCTGTGCCAAGCAAGTAATTATTGAAAATAACAGATGATCAGATACTGTTGTCAAAGCAGCCTTAGTGGCACATCTACAGATGTTCTCTGCAGAGCAATTTTAGTTCACACCACAAGTGATATTAGTTTGTGGTTTGATTAATAATTTATTCTCAGATGTACATTGGTACAGGTGTTCAGCAAACTAAACCATATGTTTGATATTCCAAAGTGAAATGAGGAGGACCTAACCTATGGCACAGCTGTATGAAACCCCCACATATGGTTATGTTTGGGACAATGCTGTTCGGAAACTTCTAACTTCTTCAGTAATATGACTTTAAACTTTGAACTCTTACTGAGGGGCTTGGACTGTTTTAAAGAATAGCGACTAAACATTAATGATTAGAGATCAGTGACAAAGCTATTTTTGACAGAAAGACCCCCAAACAACCTAGCAGCAAAGCCTTGCCATGCTTTTGGTTTTTCACTTTCTCATAAGTACTGTGTTAGCAAAGAGTTGCCAGCTTACATTTATAGAAGACAGGGCCACATGGGCATCCCATTAGTGCAAAGTTTCACCTGACCCTAGTGGAACCTTAAAGATGAGTCTGTTACACCAGAGAAAAAGTGTGTTATCAACCATTCAGCCAAATCAGAATTATAAAATAGCAATATAAAAGCAATAAGAAAATAGTTTTTAAAATTGAGAAAAAAAAATAATTCTCTCTTCTCTGAGACGCTGGG
>JABXJD010000362.1:487500-542500 GCA_013375575.1 Percina caprodes | reverse complement strand
TGTCTTGTCACTGACTCAGCTAGTGTATGCCAATTTGAATTATTCATCCAGGTGTTATCTACCTGTCACAACTCTATGCTGCTCCTCTCACGGCACACAAGGCCCTCACTACACACCAGTACACCCTTGTTCCCTACCGTCAAGGTGTTGAATAATGGAGGCAATCTAAATGGCAAACAGGTAGACAGTTAAGTGTTCTCTGGAGAGGACAAAGGAAGGATGTCCACCAGCAGACAATTTTACTTCTCTGCTAGGTTAAAGACCCCGAGACACACACGCACCATTTTATTTTACAGTAACCCTGAAACACACTTGTTATATGGAAGGAAGCACACAAAAGCACTGCAGCACATTTTGACTAAGTCAAACCTTTCTCATTGTTTGAGTCCATTCTCTTAGTTGTGTTTCTCCCTGCTTCCACCCATCTCAATGGAGGTTGTAAAGCAGCATGACTGGTGGGTTAAGCTCTTTAACCCACTTGGTACTGCTGCTGTGCATCAGTAAGTGAACATGTACTATATGCATACATGCATATGGGGTTGTCATTTGATTAACTCAGCCATGTAGCATCGTGTTTCATCTAACTGAAGAGCAGCAGCATCTGGATCAGCATTAAACATTAAAAAGGACACAGTATGAAACAGCATTCACTCAGTTTTTCTTATTAAATATTCATTTATTTCCCTTGAAACTTCCTTATTCTTTTGTGATGTGTGAGAATGCCTGCCATCCTGTACACAAACTGCTGAGTGTGGATGGGGACTTGGGACAGTTTGTTTTGAGACCATAACTGTATTTTTGGCAAACATCCCCTTAATGAAGTGTAAATAAAAATACAATGATTTAAAAAAAATATATTTTTCAAAGTGTTAAGAGATGGCTGGGACTACACATTCCACCAGAATGTATAGTACTGCATTTGGAGGAGTGAAACACACATTTATTGACTAAGTAGACATTATATTCACAACCATAATATACTTTTGTGCTTGTCTCTCAAGCCTCTGCTTATTAGCTGTAAACCTTTAATACAAATGTCCTGTCTTAATCAATAAAAATCAATGCAACCTTTCAATTAGGGACAAAACAGTGGGAAGATGTTACTCTGTAATGTGTGTAAGGTGGGTAAGGTCTTTAGTCTAATGGAGCAATTGTTAAGTAGTTTTAAGCACATGAGAAACGAGAGACAATTTTGTATGTTAGAGCGGCTCAAAAGAAGTAACTAGAATGGAAATTTATACGTTGTGGGTTGGCTTGTGGTGTTGTTGATTTATTATGTAGCCATTTAAAAGGTTGCTTTCTATTGGGTTCCTACCCTAGACGTGTTCACTCATTCTCTTAGCTTGCCTTTTACATGTCACAGAATCACACATTACTTCCACGCAGTGTATATTTTCTTTGAAAAACTATTTTGCAAGGTTATTATTTACTTGTCTACTAATAATGTGATTCCCAAATCTTTAAGATGAAAAACAACTGTTGGGCAACAGAAGTTCCTTTTATTGACTCAACCAAAATAACCCTTAATTATTGGGCCTGAAAAGAGCAGCACAGATCAATCGATTTTGTTTGTAAATTGCGTTTCAAGTCCATCAGAAAGAGTCAGTTAACGCAAACAAAATGCAGGTGGTTCCACCAAAATTCGGGTGATTTTTGTTCAAGCTTTTTTTTTTTTTATGAATATTAATTATATTACACCCTAAATTTATGAGAGAGAGAGATTGTAATCCAGAGTGAGGGACTCCTTATCTTTCTTTATTTTGATGTCTTTGAGTTTCCTCTTTATGTTGTCCATTTTATAAACCTTTCTGGTTGTTTTCAGCTATAGAGTAATTGTGTTCCAGTAAAGTCCTCACAGCATGTGTATCACCTTGACACAGCCGTGTCTTCTTTCAACCTTATTAGATGGTTTCCTCTTCCACTACCCTTAGTACTGCTGGGCATGCAACACTTAATAGTCTTTGTAATTTTTCATCCGGCTACGGAACTTTGGACAGAATTCTGTTCCGCAACTAAAGTTAACTAAATGTTCTTTACTAAAGCTATTGACTTTAAACTAGAATAATCCTTTAGATGTCGTATAATGATGAATAATCTTTGCATCCTTATATTGTGGCCCTTTTTATTACCAAGAATGATATCCTCAGCACTTAACTACACCTCAAATTATTCTACTTATTGTATAATTGTGTATTTGGAGTCATTAGTGATTTCTGGACTGCTTCCACTGCATCCACACGCTTTACATCCTTTCAAGGCAACAGCTTTATTGGTCTAGTGATGACTTTCACCTGTGCTGAAAGCTTGATGCCTCCAATAAATGTGTGCATCAGCCAATTCTCTGTTTTCATCATTTACATAGCAGACAACTGGGGGATACGTCTTGTGTTGTTGGTTTTGAAACACGGAGACACAAAATAAAACTGTTAACTTCTTGTTTAACAGACATGGTGCAAAACAAGAAAAATTACCACTTTGGAAAGACTGCGTGGCACAAATATGTTTTAGACAAAAGCATGCCCTGTATATATGCTTAGCAAAATAGTAATTTATTGCTGGAGTAGTACAGCAGATGTCTGCACATTTTGCAACTGGTTGTATATACTTTAACAATTTAAATTCCAATTATTTTTCTCCAAGTTACAAGGGAAGGACATGTATATGCAGCTCACATTTTATGTAGAATTCAATAAAAAAGCAATTATGCTCAATGAGAGAGCTCATTTTAGTGGGTCAATGCTGTGGTTGCATTGTTGGAATTTTGTGAATTTATGCAAGTTTTTTTCCAAATGACCTTTAGAGATGTACAACAGGTACCGAAAATAAAATGAACACAAGAAACTCAATTGCCAATTCAAACAACATTTCAGTACTCTGCCAGTTTATCTTAGACTGCAAAGGTAGCTGACTCAAGGCAGCACTCAGCATTTTAGTTGATTTATGTAATTTAGTACAACTTGAAAAGTATCCAATACGTAATTATGCAGTGTCTAGTAGACAGAAATGTTGGAATTGAAAGGGTATACAGCCCAAATAAAGGGTGCCACTGCAGTTTTGACCAGTTTGGCTTGCTGGATAATACTATACTTGCTGACTAACTGCTATTAACCACACTATTGTCCAGTTAACTTGTTACTTTAATTCTTAACTTTGTCTTTGGTTGCTCATGTGGTGTGTGTAGTTTACTCCTACTCTTGTTCTGGCTATACTGTATAGACCTCATTATTTTTTACTTTCCTGTTTATTTGCACTTATTTCTGTTTTTTAGCTGCTGCAACACCTGCATTTTTCCTCAGGAGATCAATAAAGTATTACCTTGTTAAAATAAGTATAGTTACAGTACATATATGTAATCAGGTGCTTTTCGCTTCAATGTACAGCCATTATAACACATGCACACAAACGTACCTGGTTCAGTACGTGCTGCAAGGAAAAACCCTGCAGGAGAGACAGGGAATATATATCAAGTCTAATTGTGACCTGCCACAGTAAATCGATGCTGGTGGTCAGATTGGATTGTATATTGCCGCAGGATTTCCTATTTCCTCACTCATTAAAAAGAAAGGCACTCTTCCCGTGTTGTTAATTATGACACCCATCCTGTGTACAAATAAAAAGAACTGTCTGGGTGTGCACGCCCACTCAAGTGCTCTTTTCATTATCTCCTACGTGCATTAACTGACGCAAACGCACTTAAGTTTGCATCAGACAGTGACTTTTTATACCAGTTTGACAAGATTTTAGATCTGTAGAGGATGGATTTTGAGGCCAAGACAAAATTCTGAATTTATCATAGAGATAATTAACTATATTTTCTTATTTAATATTCTTTTTAAACCATATATTAAAGCCTGACCGATAAATCGGTGTCCCTCTGGTGGACAAACTATGCAACGTCGACACTCATAACATGGTTGACCGTACTTTTAAAAATATATATATATATATATATATATATATATATATATATATATATAAATGTTCATGAGAATATTAAAAAAATAACGTATGGTCAACCATGGTATGAGTGTTGGTGTTACATAGTTTGTCCACCAGATGGCACTCTACAACTTCCTTTTTGGAAGAATGATATTGTGTTTTTGTTCAAATTTTTATACATTTCACCTATCAGAACTTTAAAATATTTTGATGTTCCTCTGTTCTGTTGTGACAATAAAACAAATTATCATTATTTCAGTGAGAACTCATAAAAATGTATCAGTCGATATATTGGAATAGATAGGCGGACGGATGTTAACTTTTGAAATGTGTTGCATTGTCTTATATCTTAAACTAGAGCTACTGGATTCCACCGGGCGCAGCTGATCGCCCCCCACTCTAGACAATGGTTTGTGATTCCATCAGCGTTTCACAAGATGCTCTTTGCGCTGCTTTGCTATAAATATGTGCCTCGTCTATTTCATTGACTGAGCCACGCGCGTTACACCTTAAACAAGCTAAATATTACCAAGTATATTCATGTGATTTCTAGCAAAAAATCGAATAACATTTAATATAAGATACAATCCCCTAATTACCTAAGTTATATTTCAGTGAGATATAGGGACTTGTTTTAGATGATGCATCTTAAATATCTTGTTATGTAAAACAGTTGTAAACATTTTTTTTTTTTATCCATATCTCAGTTGAAACAAGCTTTTTTGACTTCTTATAAGGGTTTTAAGCTGCTGTTATTTGTAAAAGATGGATCATCTTGTTTGAAGATCTTATTTTAAAGCACCACAACACTTTCCCTCTTCTGTCCCCCTTCTGTTTGTCTCATTGGAAGGGAAAAGTTACATAGTATTGCTTTAAGTAATCTTACCAAGTGAATTTGTAGTTGTCCCATTGGCAGATTGTTTTTACTCATTACAAGCAAAAAACACCTTGTAATAATTGTTTTCTTCACTTAATTTTTAGTGTTTTAGTGAGCCGGGCAAAATATAGGAAAGTGAAAGCACCGCGTAGGGCATTTCTCTGTTCCAGTCAACAATTGACCAATTTTGCTCCTCTGCTTTTTTTTTTTATCACACTTAGAGCTGTCAGTTGGGTCTCCCTCATTTTCTCTTCCCTCGGGACTTCCATGTTAGGTCCTGTCTTGTTACATTGGTTTTGGTCTTTCGTTTTACCCACTAGCATATTTTTCCACACACTTTGCAGCAGTGCTGTAGAATTGTAATACAATGCAATCTTCTATTATGGCCGACTGTGGTTACAAGTACAACCTAGCACAATCATTGATGTGGTCAGAGGTTCAATGGACTTATATCTTTCAGCCCATAGATGTCAGTGCAATAATGCTTCCCCCCCTACAAGGTATAGTGTGAAATTGCTTTAAAGTGCTCCTTAACTGACAGCTCAGACAGGAACTCTAACTAATGCCTTGCTTTTCTTTTGGATCACTTTCTGCTTCTTCGTTCCTGTCTGTTTTCTCTTGCAAAACAGCTGCTGTTCTATGAAAGTCTGTGCATGCAAGTGGACAGCTTGCTTTGTGTAAGATAAAATAGCTGTAGACTAGTGTCTTTCTCCGCTTGCACTCACAAAATAATACAACTTCCCATCAACTCTTCAAAGCATGAGAAATAGCAGGCTTGGAATGAGTAGAGGAAATAATAATGTATACTTTATTAATCCCGCAAGGGGAAATTACAATTTACACTTTGTTATTACACACAGGCCTGTATTACACACAAATGCTCAGTACCTATTAATGCACCAAATGGAGAGATGTCAGAGAGAGGGGGCTGCCCATGGACAGGCGCCCCGAGCACCTTGGCAGTGCCCCACTAGGTGAACTGGTACCTCTCCAGCTACCAGTCGACCATCCGTGTGGGGACTTGAACTGACGACCCTCCGGTTCCCAACCCAACTACCTGACTGAAACCTTTTGCTCTCAAAAGGTAGTCAGACTTCCTGAGAGAGGAGAATGTAGATTTAATAGAGCCACCACTGCTGATGCTGCTGACACTGCTTGTGCTCTTTGTTTTGTGATAAACTAATAGCGATAGTTATTATATCTACTGGTTTTGCCATTAAATAACTTACATAACTTACGAAATGCGCATGCATACATGTTTCTTAATTCCTCTGACCTCACCATACAGTCTTTCCCTGCTTCTTTCTCGCTACACTTCCTGCCAGGGCCTGGTCTGTTCAGGCCAATTCAACTCATATACAGTTCTAGTTCTGCCTACTGGCTTCCTGAGATGCTATTGTCTTCTTGTAGTATACAGCTGAAGGTTATATTAGTTTATTTCATACAGATTTAATCTCATATCTTCTGGGGCAATTTTTATATCAACATAGATAATGACTTGTAACTCTTGAGATATATATGGCAATCTAGGACAATATTTTTTATGTTTTATTGTTTGTTGCATTTCTTTTCCCAACACCGGAACAATTTTATTATACATTTGATCACCGGTCTTGTTTCGGGAGTTGTTATCCGTCACACATTCACTCACAAATGCTGGGTCCTTTTCTACTTTTATAAAGACAGGACGCTTACACAGGTCATTTGGGTTGTCATTTTTAAACCACTGAAAACATAGATTAAATTAAATTGTAAATAAAAATAAAGGTCCTATTTTTTGACTACAAACCCTTCTACACCCTAAACTGTTCAATTGCGATCTATAATCAGCCTTTAGAGACCTAGAGGGCAGAACCAAATTAGTGGTTACAATTGGTATCTACAAGCTGAATTCTTTTTTACTTGCATCAGGCTATTAAAATGCATTTTGGAAAGGAAAAAAAAAACTAATTCATTGTAACAAATTGTCTGCTCACCCGTGTAGTGAGTAACAGTGACAAAGTGACTACAAAAATCTGCATTTTTATTGTTATGTCTTAACTTTCATGAATGCACACATACTGTGCTCTGTTTATGGAAGTGTTTTTTTTTTTATTTTTAAACGCATGAGGACTTGGGCAGTGGATTTCATTTTGGTAGAAAATAATCACACGCATCAAAGAATTTCATGTCACTGAGAAAATAGTTTTATGTGTTTCAAGCTTGTGGAAGTACATTTTTTTTTTAACAAGTACAACTCACAATATACAGTCTCATTTCTTCATCCTTTCAGATCCTATTCTATACACACAAGTAACACATGTTTTTTGATTGTGAGAAACTAACTCTGCTCTGTTTCTACTTTTGACAAGTTTGTTATTGTGATAAAAAAAACTTTCTCTTAATGCATACACATGTTGCTCTATGGACTAACATACGTATTTCAATGCTTTCTGTTGTCTCCCTGTTGACAAAAAAAGATCTGAAATAATGCTTACTTCAAAAAACACTAACATATTTTCTTATTTCTCCCATTTGCTCTGTCTCTGTTTCTCTTCCCTTCTCTTGCTTTTTCTTAATTTTGCTCTTGTAATTTCTGCTTGGCTGCATGATCTGCCTTCATATTTGCTCTGGAACAGAAACCAAGGGTGAGTATTTTTTTGTTTCACTCAGTTTTTGTTGTCTGCATACTTAAATTTCTGATTTCTTTGAAATTGTAACCTAATGGCATTTTTCCATTAATGGTATCTGCTCAACTTGACTCGCCCGCTGTGCCCCATCCTCCTTGTTACATTGCAGATTAGTACCGCCTCATGCGTGAGGTGAGCCGTGGCTGGTCGTCATAGCAGGAAACTGCCGTGACCTAACGCGACACACACACAGAACGCCGAAGGTGTGTTGCTTTTGATTCTCGGCATGGGGCTGTTGCCACAGCCAGAAGGCAAATTTAGTTTCAAAAGAAGCTGGAGGCAGCAAAAAAACAAACAAACAAAAAATTTTTGGTATTGCCTCAGCTCGCTTGAAACCTCGACTGAGGTGGTACTAAAAAAAAAAAGGTACCTGTTAGCAGGTACAAGGGACTTTTTTTTGTAATGGAAAACCAGAAAAGGCGAGCAGATTCACGGCAAGTCGAGGAGGTACCATTCAGTGGAAAAACGCCATAAGACATACTTTTGTTTTACTTTTTTAAACTAGCTATTAAGGATTGCTTGACCCCTTCTGGTATTTATACTGAAATCATTTGATTTTTACGAAAGTACATGACAGTGACCAGATTTGTGTGCAGTATTCGGAAAAAAAGGATAAACAGGAAATACTCCACATTAGCAGACAATGGTTGCATTCAAATATTTGCGTGTGAAAATGGGCCCTCAGCCTGACCTGGCTGTACTGTCAGACCGAACTACAGTTCATGATTGCTAAACACATTGATTCAATTCACCTTGCACTTTGTTGTTTTGTGGTTTGTGATTTAAATCAGCTGGAACATTCATCCTGTTAGCTCTGATCAGGAGTGTTCGAGGTTTATAAGATTTTGTGGCACATGGATGGACTGCATTTCACAAAGTAGCTCAAAGCTTTATTTCTTTCACGTCTGACCTGACATTGCCTTAACTCCTTTAACAAGGAGTGTGTGGGCTGTGTTCAGATTTTGTACTGACAGGAAGCTCAGAATTAGGAATTTAGTTTTTTGAAATACTGTAGGTGATTTTGTTGGTGGCCTTGCCGTAAGCGCTTGTGAAGCAGATTAATAGTTATTAAAGACATTTCTGTTCATTTCATTTTGTATCATCTTTATACTTGCCTGAGGTTAATGCCATCGCCTTAAAGCCAAATGCATTGGGCTAGTTATGATTCTATAAAGGTAATATAAATTCTGTCTTATTTATCTGATTTGTTTATACTCGGAGCTTTGCAATTGGTAACATTTGTTACGGATTTACCATTGCTGGGTTGAACAATGAAAGGCTGCGCTGGAATATTTTTAGTTAATCTGAAGCTCGTCTGCTCAAACATTCAATTTTGGCTATAGGCCTGTTGTTACCTCCTCCTCCTGGTTCACTCATATCCATAGCAGCCTGAACCACGGGGTTAATTGGATCCATCCAAGTTGACCCTTTTTAAGATTTTCAAAAAATGTAACTTGTGGTTGACCACATTCATTTAAGTGAAACTGTAAGGAAAATACCAGTATTTAAATGGAACATTTAGACACATTGAAGTTTTTTTGTGATCAAGCCATACAATTTTGACACAACCATGCAATTTACATTTGAATTATAATGTACACAGAGCATCCCAGACACAAGTGCTTCTGCTTTTGGAATGGCTGTAGTGTCACAGTAACTAACAGTAATTAACTATTTGTTATATCATAGGACTGATTACTTATTTGATTCCTACAGTTTGAATCACTAATATATATAAAAAAAAACCTTTTCAGCCTTTTCTCTTATTCAAACAGAAAATAATAATTAAAAGCCAAAAAACATGCAAAAGTAGTGAGTGGACGCTCAGAGAGGACACTGACAGCTTTCCGAACTTTCAGCAGTTTCTGTGATTTCACTGATAGCCTCCAGACAAGCTTTTTCAGAACATCAGTGCCAATAGATGGAGATAAAACATGTATAGCAGAGCTTTCCTGTGGGTGTTTGCACGAAAAGAAAGTAAAAACAAAATCATAGCATGTTTTTAGAGACACTGGCAGGTGGGAATTAAGGAAAATGTAGAGCCTGTTTCGCATTTCACTGTACTACTAGTCATATCTCGTCTTTTGTATATATTCAGCAGCAGTGAGGTTACTTTATTAAAGGTTAACATAAAGGGGCACCAATGGAAACAAACCAGTAGTGTGCCGTCACTCTTCCATTCTGACTCTCTTTGTTCAGTTTTTTGTTCTGGAGTATAAGCAAAAGAAAAATGCAGCTATCTGTGACTAAAATGAAAATTAAATGGAATGGAGCCTGAATGAGTCTGCTTAAGTTACACCATAAGCTATATATATATATATATATATATATATATATATATATATATGAATACATTCATTGGTGGTTTTGTTTAATTTATGAGACTCACTCCGGCCTTGGCCTTCAAATGAAGAGTGTACTATACTACTTGACTGTTCATTGTATCTCACCGATATGTAGTATATTCAATCTAATTTTCTCTAATTTTCATCACTTGTCAAATGTTTTTTTAGCATTTTGGCTCAACAAATATATAAAGCATATTTTTTAAAAGGCTATTCAATTTGACCTTGTTTGGCTTATTATTGCTGTATATTGCATTATTTTGCAGTTTCTTTACCAAAACATCAATTCAGCTATATATTTTTTGTACATACAGTGCAAGCATCATGATGTAATAGTAACACACTGTGGAGTGAAATTGTGTTTGAGAATATTAGTGTTGCTGGAGCGCTTTGGTTAAAGAAATGTGAGCTACTTGTTCCTCAACTTGAATATAAAGGTTTTGGTCCTTTAATACCTGGGTCTATGTGCATGTACCGCATATGTATTGTGTATATATCCTGTAAATATACCATATATTTACCATGCTCCCACTTCGACCTCGATACGGTACACATTTGCTTTTTAATACCTTTGCTTTGGATCCAATTCATTTCTTACCACTAAAATGTCTTTTTTATTATGTGGAGATGAATGTCCTTATCAAACTTACATCTTACTAAATGGACATTTTGTTATGCTACATTCATGTTCTAAGTAGAGGTATCTTAATTGACATCTGGAATAAACCAGCTATTTCTTTCCATCTGTCTTTCCATCTGTGTTTTATCATTAGAGGGCACAGGGATAGTCATTCATCGCCATAGTGCTGGGAAAATGAGCAACAACATGAAGAGAGCTGCCCTTTCCTAGGGCTTCTTTTTGGCTAATAAATAACATCCAATTAGATGAAACTCTCAGAGAACGCAAAACTAGTTTGCCATTTCTCTCCAGGATACAGGCATCTGCTAATAACCTACGTCTACTCCAAGAGTCACAGGATGAGGGACAGAAGGGTATAGAAACAGAAAAGGTGTTGGCAGATACAAGTGGTAAAAAGGGAAAAATCTGTATTTCAGTTGCTTTTTTAGCAAATTCTTTTTTTGTGATTTTGCAATTGAAGAAGGCTTCAATTTATTGATTCAAACCATAGTCTGTATAAAATATGGATGTAGTCTCCGTAACATCACCCATAGTTTTCTAGAGAGCCAAAATTAAGCTCAAAGGGGGCGTCTCTCGGTGGCTCCAGGTTTCAGCCCTGGAGGTTTCTGCACTTATCAGCAGTGCATTCATCTGAAGTGTGTGTGTGTGTGTGTGTGTGTGTGTGTGTGTGTGTGTGTGTGTGTGTGTGTGTGTGTGTGTGTGTAAATGCAAACACACTTAGTATTACCAACAATTTAGAGACAGTGGAAATAAAATGATCAAAATAAGCTCTCAAAGTTATATTTTAATCTCGGTGAAATTGTTTTATTAGCAAATAGTGCTTGGAGGATTGTACTTATGTTACTTACTGCTAATAACCTGTAGCAAATATACATTTCTATTTACTATGTTCACCAGGATGTTGGTAAGAAGTATACATAAGTAAATTTTTTTGCTTACAGAAACAAGTAAAACGGACTAAAAATGACTTTATCCTGTAATTCAGTTTATGTACTTAAGGCTAACACTGCTTGTGGGAAACACTGAACAAGTAATGCAGTTGTTATTACTGGAGTACTACACCTACTCTATCATTTCCAGGTCTGGAATATTCCTATAATGAATAATAAACACAAAATCCCAATAATAATATACTATATATATTATAACTACCCTATTTTAAAATATTGCCATAGTAATTTGCATTTATAGCACGACCAATGCTGAATTTCGGAGGCCAGGGCCGATGTGTGTTTTTTTCTTTCCAAAATAAATACATAAAACAAACATTTTTGATAAGTATACCCTAAATTTGGTTTGAATAGAATTGTAGCTAAGAAAATGTGTGTGTAGAGCGCAACACAGTGAGTAACAAGCACATTAATGGAATCTCCTCGCTACAGCTGTGCGCTACCTGGGTGAAAATGGAGTGCTGGGGCCGTAGTTACAAAGCAATTATGGCACATGGCATTTGTATGATGAGTGATATGGAAGCTGTGAAAAGTGGTTCTTACACAGTTTGCTTTAAATCAGTATTAAACGTATTCATGTACTGGGTACATAGACAAACTGCATTAGTTTGATGCCTGCAAACATTGTTACCTTGGTTTGCCGAAGTGTGTTATTAGTAATCAGTGTTTTCCTTATGAGCACTTAGTTTAATTTTTGTACTACTGTACTGTAAGTTAATAACATTACATTATTTTATTAATGTTTTTTTACTTTGATTACTAATTAATCATTGTATAATTTGTTTAATGTGTTAATCACAGACTTCACCAAGCTTGTAAAAGTATACAGTGCAGCATTCAGCATGAAAGCTTCACAAACAATGAGTACATTCTTAATGAATAAACTGTTAGAAGTGACAGCATGGGTATTCAAAACTTGAACAAGATGTTTCACAAGTGTGCCCTCCCCCCACCCCTTTTTCATGTGTGTATGTCTTGCTGTAGCATTAAGGCTGTGTTCTCAGTGGATGACGGGCTCTACAGATCAATCTTGCCTGTCAAAGAGAAAGCTGAGGAAAGACAAGCTTTCTTCCCACTTCTGGCATGCTGTAAGAGATAATTAGACAGCCAATTTCCATATCATTATAATGGTCTGGGTAGGAAGTATGTTTGTGTGGGTTTTGGCAGTTTGCACAAGAATATGGGGGGGGTGGGATTATTTGAGGTGGCGGGGGCTGTCTAGCTCATATGGGTTTGACGTGGTTCAAGAGCACACATGATTAAGGGACGGCTCCCATGTTGAGGTAAAGACCACAGCCAGAGCTGACAGCTTGTCGCGGCTTGTCAAACTCAGGCCGATGTGACACAATACAGTAATGGTCATTCAAACCCATGCTTTGAGCCTGTCAGTCGTCACTACAATAACCCTTTAGACTATCTCTGATTTGGAGTCACTTCACATATCCATATAGTGATGTTTGATGGGGCTCTTGGATCCAAAGTGGGGGTATTTCTCAGAACAGCAATAGCTTTTGTGGTCTGCTGAGTGGAGAACTTTTGAATTACAATTAGACAAAAGCAGCTGAGGAGGTTGATGGACACCATCATAGAGGAATTATAGAGAGATTGAGGACTAGAGGAGGTGGGGATGAAAAGGATTTCAAAAAACAAAACAATGTTGTAGGTGCTTTTTCTTAAATCAAATGCCGGAAAGAGACAAAGAATTCTAATATTGGGGCGGCCTCTAGCTCACCCAGTAAGAGCGTGTGCCCAATGTAGACTGAGTCCTGCAGCGGCCCGGGTTCCGACCTGCAGACCTTTGCTGCGTGTCATCCTCCATCTCACTCCCTCTTTCCTGTCTATCCACTGTCACTAATAAAGGGGAAACAAAAATGTATTTATAAAACTTATAGTCAAAAGTTTTGATATTGTCATTTATGCGTTGAGTTGTCTTCAGCTAACATCTTCAATTACACAGTTCTCATGATCGTCTCAGCAGCATTTGGGTAAAAACTAAATTGGATGTATAGGTTCGGTGTGTTAAGTTGTGGTCACGGTTGTGTTCACTGAGAGTTGGAAATATAATTAGCTGCTGAAGTGACTTATAGTTGTATAGTAGAACCACTACTGAGATCTGATCTGAGTATCTAAAGACAGCAGCAGGAATCATCTCATACTGTCGTGTAGTTAGTATTGCTTTCCCCTGGTATATATTTGTTCACAATAAATGGACACTCTCTCCGGGTGTCTCTCTCACACTCTGTCTTGCTTGTTCTTCTTTTTTGTCCCACTCTCTTTATGCTTTTGCTGTGACATTTTGAAGAACACCATTAGTTCTATAATGACTTTTCATGTGGCTGCAGAAAATTTGTGCCATTATGAGGGTTCTCATCAAATGCATAATTAAAGGCTCTTTTTGTTGTTGTGGAAAGGAAAGGTCTGGTCACATAGTACACACAGTGAATGGATGTCTATTTTTTATTTATTTTTTTTGCAAGTCCAGCCTACTATTTATATATTTTATAAATTTGCCCATAATTCAACAACATTCTTGTTAGAAATGGCTGATGTGTTACAGTAACACTGTGCTGCATGCACATATGCGTCCTCCCTGGGTCTTTGCCTCCCTTTTCTTTCTTTATGTGGTTAACCTTCTGTTTTTCTGCTTTCCTTTTCTTCATTGTTTTCTTCTATCTTTTTTCTGCCTCAGTTTCTCAAGCATCAGCACCTCAATTTATTCCCAATTTATGTTTTTATGTTCTCATATCACCAAAGTAATGGGCTGGCTCGTTAAAAACATATTTGCTTTTGCGACTTGATTTTTCTGCGATGATTTTTCATTCACACATGAAGGTTTGTGCATGTAGGGTGGGGGAAGTGTTAAAGGGATGGGCGCAGAGATGTTTGCGGTGAGAAAAACAGAAAAATGACTTAAGAGATAAATGATTTAGGCTGCCATCAATCCATCTTGGGAAATGTTACGGTAGGCTTAACAGCTGTTCAAATCGGACTGTTGTCACATAGTGAAATGAAACGCTTCATACCTGATATGAGGAGTAGTCATAAAATACTCATTTTATCATACACAAACACTCACATGCGCACACATTTTAAGGAAATTGGTAGGTCTTCAAGAAGCCTTTAGAGGGCACTACTCTACTGAGAATAGTGCCACAGGTAAATACATCTCCACTGGCCAGTACATACTGATTAACACAAGCTCTTAATCAATTTTGAATCTTTTGATTTAGCATAAATAATTTCAGTCCACATTTATAAAGTTATTTTTAAATGTGGATACGTCCGTGCTCTCTGTAGTGTATGTTAGTTTCTTTGTGAAGAGCAATATGTTGTAGATGCTGATGCTCATACAGCAGTAGCCATTCAGGGGTTTAGATTTAAAAACAATCTGGGTATAGCAGAAGGAGAGGAGAGAAAAGCCTAATGAAGTCTGTTAATTTGCTGTTATCAGAATGAAAGTCTCAGACTAATTATGGCCCTGGGTCATCTAGTCTGGATCACAGGGAGAGGTGGCCCTGCATGGTTCACTTTGATTAGCTCCTCACTTCATTACTCTGATCGCCCTCTCTGTCTCACACTCACTGGTACCCACACACAACTTGAGGGGGGGGAATAGTTTGTGTGCAGACAAACCAGTCAAGCCGTCATGTCAGTGTCAGGATGGTGGAGTGTGTGTGCATTCACAAGGCAGAGAGGGAAAGGTGAGGGCAGGTGTGTATGGTTACTGGATGTTAGGTTCTCTTGAGCTTTCTGTCAGGCTGACTGAAGTTCAAGACTTAGCTGGATCAGAACCATACAATGAGTCAACAGTCAAGCCGCGTGGCTGGTTTGACTGTTTGTCTCCCATCTGTTGACTGTAGAGCTGACAGATGTGTTGGAATGGTGGATTTGTTCACTTGCTGCAGACAGCCCTCCTCCTGTGCATCAGATGTCTCATAGTGGATTTTGCTTGAGGCAAGTGTGTGTGTGTGTGTGTGTGTGTGTGTGTGTGTGTGTGTGTGTGTGTGTGTGTGTGTGTGTGTGTGTGTGTGTGTGTGTGTGTGTGTGTGTGTGTGTGTGTGTGTGTGCATTGAATTGCAAGCCCCCCAAATTTTCCCTGCTACAGAAACTCCCCTAATAACAGTGATTTAAACTTTACCTGCATGACTGCCTTGATTGGCAATTGGAAACAACACAGTGATTTAATTACTCTTTTAAGACCGCTGCCCTCTCAACTTTCTCTTTGCTGCGTGCTTGTGTATCTTTTCCTCAGGGGAGACAATCGTATCACTACAACATGCCATAAATAGACACCCCGTCATGAGAAAAGTCAGTAGAGGGTGTTATATCTCCTTAGGAAGTACGATAGTTGGACACATATTGGATAAAATGACAGGCTAAATAAACACACATACACTGTCTGTCTCTTGCCTCTCTCACTCACACTGCTGTCAGTTCTTTACTTCACTTGAATAGATTTTAGTATGAGTTATTGAGTACAGGATTTTTTCTTTTCCATTTGACATTAGTGCTAAGATTTTGTCTGTGTGAGAGAGAGTGAAAAAGGAGGGCATTTTCGCTGATTAGAAATTTATCCTGATAAGATGAAGTGCTGGTGTGAGTGTATAGGGCTCGGGAGAAAGAGGGGATTTTGGTGTGTGAGGGGTGGGGGGGAAGATTTGAGGTGTTACTTGCTTGTCTCTGAGGCCAGCCTGTCATGTACAACATCAGTCATGTTCTATGCAGCAGTTTCATTTCATCCACCATTCCCTTTAGTGCTTTGACGGCACAATTCACTGATACTGCCTTGTAGGAAGTGCTACTGTTTGGGAAAGCATGTGTGTGCGCAATGTTACATATTGTCATATTTTTGTCAAAATATGACTTTAAACTGTGGCAGAGATTGGATCAAAACTAGTTTGTAGCATTATTGCAAGACAAGTAGATAACTCTTTTTAAATTCTAGCTTTGCATCCCTGTCTGGCCCCGCAACTAAACATTATTTTTTTTATATCTCAAGGAAAGAATAAAACTTTTCCTTTATTTTATACCCAAGGCCCCTTGTTTTTTTTTTTTCTTTCTTTGTTTTATTGTGTGAATAATGCAGAATTGCTCAAGTCTACTACACTGGGGGTAAAAGAAAATAAAGACATTTTTACAGTATTTTTTCAACCTTATCTCTCCTTTCACTTTGTCCACAATCAAGCCATGAAGTTGACATTCATCACAGGTCTCCATTAAGAGGCCTTAACTTGAAAGTGCTCAAATTGTAGACGGCTAGCACTGTGTGAGCCGTGGCAGAGTAGAGTAGGCCTTTCAACTGAGTCTGTTGACTTAGGGATGGTGTCTGTCTCTAATGCACTGCTCTTTCCTGTCTTGTGATCGAGTCCTGCCTTCCCCTTTCTGCGCGGATCTGTTCTCAACATCTAATCTTAACTGTTTTTTGCCAATTGCTTCTTTTCTAACCTAAATCTTTCTGTCAGGCTAAATCTCTGATTCTCTGTTGCTTTGACTCTCTAAACTGGTATTCCTTTTCTTTTCCCCAACAGTGTGTCATCATTATGCACATTAATGTTGGCAAATCCATTCGCCATTAGAGCCTTGTGTGTGTGTGTGTGTGTGTGTGTGTGTGTGTGTGTATATATATATATATAGTCCCACCATACCTACACCATGTCCTTTGCTTCTTCCCTACTTTTGCTTCTTCCCTACTTTTTGACCTGTGATATGACTCTGACTGCCCACTGCTCTCCACTTGTAAGTGTATCCTTATCTTCCATCCTCTTCCTGTGTGATAGCACAATCTGATAACTACAACAGTCGCTGGTCCTTCTGATTGATTAACTAGTGACCCCTGACCCCTTGCAGGATTTAAATTGGCTGATGTATAATGAGCAGGCTTCCCTAAAGAAGAGCGGTTTTAAGGCTATAGAGATTGGGGGTGATGCTGGAAGGGGGCAATCTAATTAGCTGATTTAACGGATAACACATACGTGTGTGTGTGTGTGTGTGTCACTATTTCTTGTATAATACAGATGGATAAAGCCCCTTGCGTTTTTAATGTGAGAATGATTCATGGATTATATTATATGACCCAGCCAAGTATGTTTATATGCATTGAAACAAGGTGGTTAATGCTCTGCTACTATGTTTGTTGTGTATGTGCGTTTGAGAGAGAGTCGATGTGTGTTTTTGTAATAAATGAGCTTCTGTGAAGCTATAATTTATGACGAGTAGATCAATACAACATCTTAATGCTGTAAGCTGGAGGCTTTCGAGGGCCGGCTCCTTATATTGCATCCTAATACCCAATAAAATCAAATTCCAGATTACATTCACGAAGAATAAATACTTCAGTTATGTATGCTGCTCCTTAACTGAAATATTGACACATTTACATGTATATAGGTTTCATTCATGCCTTTATAATCTTATATGAGTTTCTTTATTGTGTATGTGTATGTATACTCTTTAGCTTACCCTGTTCTGCACTCAGTCTTCACGAAGACAATCAAGTAAAGTAAAGTGCCTTGCATCATTACTTGTTGAACAAGTAGTTGGAAGGCGGTTTTGAATAGAAAGTGTACTATTGTAGTGACTACTGTCCTTCATGCCTAAGACCAACTCATTTTTTCTGCTGGTATTTTGAATGGTATAGTATCTCTCATTTAACCTTTAGAACCTCACTTGGTAACACTTTATGTGAAGGGAGCTGTTTAAGACTGAGTTGACATTGACATAACCATGACATCGGTCATTACCATGAAGGAGTCTTTATAAATGTTTGACTATCATTAAGTGTCATTCGTTAAATTATGACACTTGTAATACAAGGTTAGTATTGTTTGGCCGATATGTGCTTATTTTTAAACCTATTTGAAAGATACAATGTAACACTAATAATTACTTAAGATACACAATTTCCCAACCCAAATTTTTTCGAACACTTCACCAATCTGCACTTTATAATTAATTAAAAATGTATAATATAAAAACTTTAGGTTACTTGTGTAACCCCTGTTCTTAAAGTAGCATTTGTTTCGATGTCTCACTATGGGATTCGGCTCCCTGCGTATTCCTCAGAAGCATCTCATTATGCCAATCCTGATTGGCTGGTGATCGAGCATCTGCATCAGGTGGCTCCATCCCCCTTTAAATAGCTTACGCTACGACGCAGACACCATTCAAAATAAGCACCTCGCTTTGCCTCAGCAAGAAGGGTTGTCTGGTGAGACATTTCATTCATGCCAATCTGAGAACCGGGGATGAGCAAGTAACCTAAAGTTCTCAATCAAAGCATTTGTTTCAGTGTCTCACTTTGGGATATGGAGACTCCCGTATTGCCAGACAAGCTTATCTCAGCAACCACCGGCACTCAGGTAGCAATGCTCTACACCAGCGCTAGCCCCTCTCTCAGCACTGCACGTGTCACGCTCGGCGCGGGGATGTCAAGTCTATTAAACCGAACAAAAGTGAGAAGTGAAGACCAGCATGCCGTTGGATGTCCTGGATTTAAACCCCTTTAAATAAGGCCCAGGATGCAGCAAGGCCACGAGTTGAGTGAGCATGCAGGCTCTGCAGGGCCAGCAAACCCTGACACATGTAGGCCAGAGCAATGGATTCCACAACCTAATGAGAGAGCTATTGCTTTGTCACAGGCTTGACTCTGTGGGGGCTAGCCCCGGACACAAATAACTGGTCACTCCATCAAAAACCCGTAGTCCTGTCCATGTAAATGTGCAGAGCACGAACTGGACACAGCGCATGCAACTGCCGTTCCTCTGAGGAAGAAAAAGACGGAGAAGAAAGCGCCAAAAGGTTAATGGGAGAGCATGAGCCAACCACCTTGGGCACAAAGGCAGAATTAGGTTTCAATAACACTCTGACACGCCCCGGGACAAACTGAGTGCTAACCCGTTTTGCAGACGCCAAGGCCAGCAGCAGCACTGTCTTCAAAGACAGATGCTTCAGGTCGACCTCCTCCAGTGGTTCAAAAGGAGGGCTAGCAAGCCATTCCAACACCACTGCCAGGTCCCATGGGGGAGCCAATGGAAACAGGGTGCAGCCGATGTGCCCCTTTCATAAAACGGCAAACCAAAGGGTGTTGGCTAGCTGTGTTACCCTCAAACCCCGCATGACAAGCTCCAATAGCAGCCAGGTACACTTTTATGGTGAAAAAGGCATGTTTGTCAATCAAGTCCTGCAAGAATGACAAAATTGCACCAACAGGGCACTGAAAAGAGACATGTCCCTCCCTGAGACACCACTCCTCAAACACCCTCCACTTACAGTCATACAGGGATCTGGTGGAAGAGTCCCTGGCACTCTGAATAGTGTTAACTACATTCTGTGGGAGCCCGACTGGCCCGACGGGCCAAGCCCATAGCACCAGATGCTCTGGGTGTGGGTGAATGATTGTCACCCCCAGCCTGGGACAACATGTACCTGCGTAGTGTGAGTTGCCACGGCTGTCCACAAAGGAGTAGATATATCTCCGCCATCCAGTGCGTTGCCGGCCAGTGTGGCTCTATTAGAATCATCCTGCTCTGGTGCTCCCTCTCCCTACAGAGTGGGGGGTATCAAAGCCAGAGGAGGGAAGGCGTACAGGAGACGGCCATATGTGCGTGAGCACGTCCATGCTGAGAGGTGCGCCTGGATCTGGTTCTCGTGTATTGAGAAAAACAGCGGCGATTGCACATTGTCTTTCGACGCAAACAGGTCCACTTTGGCCCTGCCGTAGTGCGACCACACCTGCCTAACAATGGTTGGGTGCAGAGCCCAGTTGCCGTACAGCGGCGTGCCCCTGGTCATCAAATCTGCGCCTTGGTTCAGAGCCCGGAGGACATGTTGCTCTGAGACAGGAGGTGCCTGCTCCTCCACATCTGCATCTGCATGCCAACGTGTGTAACTGACAGGAACGCAAGCCCCCAGATGGTTTATATACGCAACCATTGTCGTGTTGTCCATCCTCACCAGAACATGATGAATGCCTCAGGGCGAGAAACACTGCCAAGAGCTCAAGGTAATTTATGTAACAGCGCCGGAGACTCTCGCTCAAATGCCTCTTACAGAACGGCCCTCCTGTGTTCCTCCACCAGCCCGAAAAACTTGCGTCCTTGGTGACCACCGTGCCAGGACGGTGCCCATGGGTACCCCCTGCGCTAAGAAAGCCGCATGTCTCCAGCGGCGTAGTGCCATTACGTATTCCACGGTAACCATTACCCTCCTTGCACCATGACGCACGGGATCAGGCCACATAGCGCTGGAAATCCCTCATGAACAGGCGGCCTAGTGGGATCACTAGAATAACCGCTGCCATCAGTCCCAGTAACCTCAGACATATCCTGAAAGCGACAGACGTGTGTACGCGAAAATGCATGAGACAAGCCCTGATAACCTTCAGCCTCTCCGCCGACAGGCGGGCTGTGAAGGACACCGGGTCCATAGATATAAGTTCAGAAATATTAGCACACTCTTATCTGTGTTTATTATAAAACCCTTGTACCGTGATCTGGTGGACTCCACCATGACCGCAGGCCAAGGCATGTTTAGCCTGGATGCAGCGTGTTTGCACACGTCCTGCATATCCATGCTGGAAGCAGGGGAAGCTGGTACACTTCTGTCTAAAAGCAGTCACAGCATCAGACTTGTCAGCCTGGGCGGAGGGGATGAACATTTCAAACTCATACTTGTCATCCTCTTGATATGAGGAGCTCCGAGGAGTCCTCGTCCTCGTAGTGCATCCTCCACAGCGAGGCCGCCGCGCTCAGCTCCAGCTGTGAGCCCCAGCTGGGACCGGCGTACGGTATGGCGTCCGCGTTGGTGTTGGGCAGGTCCTTCCCAAGCTAGCCTGGTGAAACTGCTAGTTGGTAGTGAGACCGAAGAGTCAAATCTTGTCAAAGGAAGCTAGCGCCCGGTGACGGAGAAGTTAAGCTAGGATGGCTCCGGTCTGTGGACAGTTAAGCTAACTAACCTGCACGACAGAGAGATATGTTTCAAAGCGAGAAGAGGTTTTAGAATGGTGTCCGCGTCGTAGCATAAGCTTTTTAAAGGGGAATGGACCCACCTGACGCAGACACTCGATCACCAGCCAATCAGGATTGGCGTAATGAGATAAATGCTTCTGAGGAATACGCTGGGAGGCGTATCCCATAGTGATACATTGAAACCAATGCTATGAATAAAAACATATATTGTATAAATACAAAAAATATATCAAATAAACGAAACAGGTAAGAAGAAAAAAACTGTCAAACTTTTCAATTAAAAAATAAATGCTAAGTGCACTTAGCAGCATTTATTAAACGTCTGAGAACAGAAATCTGCAAACTTTTATAAATAAAATAATTTAACAATTTTAACAGTAGTACTGCACACAGTAGCAACCAGCAGCATGTCTTTATTTTAGGTCTGAAGAAATTGTTTAACACTTGAACACAAAAAATCTCACAACCTGACCTGATCTAACCTGTCAATGTCTTTGACATTAACCTAGACATAACCTGTTATAAATATGTCATAGCAGGCCAAATCATCAAACTTATAGAAACAGTTTAGCTTTATGCGTCATTATAACATTAATACGCAGTTAAAATGTGATAGGTTTTGACATTGTATTTATGAATATTTTCTTGACTTCAAGTAAAGTGAAACAATTTGGACATATCATAAAGTTTGATTACACTGTCAAATGCTTTTATAACGGTGCAGTGAATAATTCCCTTGACCTGGAGTAAAGTGGAACCATTTTGACTTGTCATTAAGATGTCATAAAATAAATGAGAACAGTTTACAACAGTGAATACAGTACCGAGGTGATTTACGGAATTTTGGACATTGAAGGCTAGGTTTAGGCTACTTGTTGTTAAATTCATCGCAAACTGTACTTAGCCGCTGTTGGCTAGTTTGCTTGATTTGCTGTACAGCTTTCCAATTAGCCGACTCAGCCCCAGGCTGAAAGAAGCCAAACCAGGAAAGAATACCATATCGTTAGTGGATTTCCTGTGGTAAAACTGGCCTCCCAGTCAGTCTTTGGTCCCAGTCCGGGCTGAATCAGCTATACTGCTAGAATTGCGTGTAACTCACAGTATTATTGGCTGCTGTAAAAACTAATCAATATCCGCGACAAGTCCCTCCCTTACCTCTGATTGACTGGTACTCGTTGCCGTTGTTGTTTGGATTGGTTAGTGATATTAGTTAGGACAAGAATCCAGGGCAAGCCAATCAGAAGCAGAGTAGGCATGCCTTCGACATCCTAGGAAACGCAAATTTGCTCGCTGGTAACGAAGCTTTAAAATGAGCACAGTCAGACGGTACCAAACAAAGCAACTGTGGAATTATTTGGTCTTTAAAATGTCAGATAATGACAAACTGCCATCACAATTTCCCAAAGGTGACATATTCAAATTGCTTGTTCAACTAACCACCTAACTGTCCAACACCCAAAGGAATTATTTATCATCATTGAAGACATTGATATTTTGAAGGCTTGTATTGAATATTTATAATTAAATGTCAAAATAGTTGCTTTGGCAACACTGATTTATTGACTCATTTTTAAAAAAACTAATCTTGACCAAGATTAAAATTACACCATGCATGTCTGCATGTGTTTGTAATTGTGGCACAAGACAGGTTTGATTTTAGGGAAATTAGTTAAATGTTCAGATATTTCAGTTTTCTATTTGATCTGGTTGTCTTCTACTATATATTCAGCCATTTGCATTAACTTTTTTAGCACATATTTGGTCTTTTCTTACTTAAGTCTCTTCATGTCTTGTCAAGTCTTGTGAAAATGTATTTTTATCTCTTTATTCTCTCTCCTCTTCCATGGTACACATTTTTGTCTGTTGTGTTGTCCATTGTCTGTCTTTGGTATTTTCCCCTTTCTCACACATTGAAAGACTGTGAGGAGAGTGTCCCAACAGAGGAGCCACGTAAGTCCAAGGATAGCTCAGTGTGTGGTCATGTTTGTGTATTTGCGTGTGTGGTGTGCTGTACTGTAGGTGTGCATGTTTGTGTACATGCTAACATTATTCGCTGTGAGAGCTCCCAGCATACCTCTTCACTTTTTAATTAGACACAGGATCCCTGAAAGAAGACCAAGCCAATGTGGAACAGTAGAAATACCTTTCCTTCAGATAAACTTCTCTCCTCTCACCATAATTACAGCACTAGACAATTACCCAGCATACTCCTGGGATGCACATTTTGTTCTCTTAATCTGGTGTCTTAAATAATTCAAACCAACCATGAACTCCTCTTTGTGAGCGTGGCTCAAGGGGTGTGGGGGTGTGGGTGTGTGGGTGTGGGTGGGTGGGTGTGTGTGTGTGTGTGTGTGTGTGTGTGTCCACCTACAGTAACTGGCTCCATGTGACCCACAACAGATTTACCCATAACCTGATTACTGTATGTGCAACATGGTGTTTATGGAACAACGATTGCTGACCCTCACCGTTTTAGAATGTCGCAGGGACAAGTTACAGAGCTGTCTCAGCTCAACTCAAACCAGCTGATGGTTTTGCTGCAATTTGGCTGTTCAAGTCACAGACACTGGTTTTAGCACATAAGGGACGTCCCCTGTTTCAACAGCCAATAGAAAAGTCAGCTGGTAAAATTGGCTATAAAATGATCCATAATCCATTTTATTTTTATGTTACAAACTGCTAGTCGAAACATATGGGAACATCATATGACCGCGCAATATGGAGAGTGACTGAAGAGAGAGAGAGCGCCCAGTGGCATTAGAAACAAGCAGTGAATTAAAGAAATAAAATGTGTTTTTGCAGATACATTACTGGTTATGGTACTGTACCAAGCATCTCAATACCACTAACGTTATCCACATTCTTATTTACACTAAACAGATTATATATCCAGCTACAAAAAAGCCTAAAAGTTGGAAGCTAGGATGGAAGTGCAAATATTGGTTGCTATGGAGATAATACACTATCTCGTCTTATTGGCAAGTTTCAGAACGCTGCAGATCGGCTTGTTGCAAGAAGTTGCAACTCATCTCATCGCAAATCTTTGGTCTGAACTGTTCTTAAAATTACTACAGTATTAGAACTCAATATATAAAGCAACTGGACAATCTACATTCCAGTCCAAAAATATATGTAAATCTCATAATCTCACTACATCTGAATTTGAGTGGATCATACGTATGTCAGCAATTCAGTAAGTGCATGCATTTGTGTACATTTTATGCATTTGTGTGTTGGTAATAATTTTGAGTTCCTGTCTTCATCAGCCAAAAAAGAAGAGGAAGATCTGGAGGATAAAAAATCCATAAAGAAAAGAATTAAAGAGCTCAAGGTGCTAGATCCTAAGATTGCACAGAATCTATGTAAGTATTTGTTTCTTTTCTTTTATGCACGTCCTTGTGTCTAGATTTTAGGGTTACAGCCTCCGGAGCTCCTCACAATAAACTTTGCACTCACTTTTCCCCTTTATCTTAAGTTACCTCACATATCTCTTATTATATTTTTCTTTCATGTTATAAAGTGACCCCAATAGAGAATTTTGGCATTGAATGAGACGCTCCTTTATTGTTGCTAAAGCAAGACAACACCTGGCCACTGCTACTCGTGACTCATGTCTGCAAATGCACACTGAGCTAATTATCAATGGTAAGCACCCATTAAGGAAAAAAGAAACAGGAGGAAAAAAAGTCTCTCTCTCTCTCTCTCTCTCTCTCTCTCTCTCTCTCTCTCTCTCTCTCTCTCTCTCTCTCTCTCTCTCTCTCTCTCTCTCATGCATGCTTGGTCTTAAAATGACCATTTTTAAAGCACCCGGCATTAATGATGATCTAGCTGATCTCTTAAGCACTCACGGATCTTAGCACCTCATTGGCTTATATCAAGGGGAACTGTGACCTTTGTTTCATGTATTAAAAGAAAATGAGACTAATCAGCCCAGTAACAGTGATAAATCACGCTGCGGAAATTATAGAGCAGCAACAGGGAGAGAAAAAAATGAGAGTAGGCAGTTTGTGTTCCACCATGGGAGGTAAAGAGTCTAAAAGCTTTGATTTGAGGTTGAGAATGAGTATGTGGGGTTTTAATTTTATTGCATGATTGATACGTTACTATTTAGGATACTGTGCAAATGTATTCCATGTAAGGAGTTATAATTAAATTTGACCAATAAAGGTACAGTGCTACATTATATTTTGATGTGTGTCTCTGATTTAACTTCTTTGGTTCTTACTTCATGTCCTTTTTTCACACCATTCTTTTTATTTTTTATTTTGTTTGTTTCCTATTATTGATATCTATGACCAGTTAAGTGAAATTGCAACGATACTGATCATTACTTCAGTATGATAGTGAATATTTTATTTACCAGAGTATTTGCTGCATGTTTTTTGTTTCTTTGTAGCCATCTTCCTGGGTTCCTTCCGTATGCCTTACCAGGAAATTCGTCGGATGATAGTGGAGGTGGATGAGGAGCAACTCACTGAACCTATGATCCAGGTAGGGCACGTTTAGCATAAATCTATATGCCCATCTTGGACTGACCACCTAACTCTAATTTAGATGTGCTCTGAGATGGACAGAATATTGGAACCTAGCTCCACCTACATTGTACAACTCTTTACCTTGAGGCTGGAAGTATACTTTTAGTGCTGGCCTACTCCTGCTCAGGTAATCAGGTTCATGCCCCAACTGGGGATACTAATGACGATTTTTTTTTTTTCTGACCGATAGTTGACCCTCGTTGATTGATCATTAACCGCTAACCTCCAGGGCCGATAATCTGTCTATCCCTACAAGAGAGTCCCAGTTTACTTGTCTGGGACTTAATTTTAGCGCTCCGCATCTGGGGACAGCTGTGGACTCGTAGCGGTGGTGCAGCCACAATGTTACATTCATTGTCATAGTCACATGCCGCTTTGCTGGAACAGCCATACAACTGCTGCAGAGCATTTTTCCAAGCTTGCCTCCACCACATCCACCTGCGAGGTTGTCATCTGTGTGTCTGCCTGGCATACCCTGTGTGTATGAAGGCCGATTTAACCTGCCAGACCTCACAGATATAGTAGCATGTGTCACCATCCAGCAGAGAGCCACAAACTTGGCAGAAAAAAGAGCTTAAATCATTTTGTTGTTGTTGTAATAATATTGTTTTTAACTGATTGGTATTAATTGGTCAACATTCTTATTATTGGTTAATGGTTAATCATTAACATCCATAGTCCCAACTCTATCGAAGCTATCGTCCTTGATTTGTTGTCTACATTGAAAGACATTTAGCCTGAGGCTGAGGTATTGGGCATCTGTAAGCTCACAGTACAACAGGTGTTGAAACAGTTGGTAAGCACACCCGTGGCTATATTAACGAATAAGTGTGATCCTGATGTTAAGTATTATTTTATAAATTGTGTTTTTCTTCTTTTTAGTTTGTTTCTGCTTTACAGATTAACTTTGTTTTATCTAATTAATAATAATACAAAGTTTTTTTTTCAACTCGTGGAAATACAATTTTAATAGATTTTCAGACACTGACATTGCTTGCCTGAATTCAAATGGAAGGCTGTTACAGAGGTTTTAAGCCCTGGCAGCAAATGCTCTTCAGCTTCAGCTTCGCCCTTGGGAAAGTAAGCAACAACTGGTCGGTAGACTTACAGGAGTGCAAGGACAGAGAAGGTTAAAAGTGTAGGATGGGGCAAACGGATGAAACCTTAAAATAATTTCCGAGTGATACAGGTTGCTAGTGCAGGGAGGCTAGAATGGGGAAATGTGCTCCAGGTTTGTAGTTTGTGTCCGTACCTTGGCAGCAGTAGTTTCTACAAGCTGGACGCCATCCATTGACTTCTTGGGCAGGCAGGCATATAAAATAAGATTAACCTTTATTAATCCCTGGAGGTAATTTCCTGTGTCATAAAAGGGACCGGTAAGTTGAGTTGAAACAAATAAACGAAAACAAACCTGATCTACAGATGAGCATTTTAAAGATTTAATGTGATCAATAATTGTTAATTGTAACAGGGAAATATTTAATAGTCATTAAGGCAAATTCTATTAAACTCAAGTAATGAAAGTGGTAATATTTTTTTCTGTCTCCAGGCATTGAGGAACAGATTTTCAACCCAATTTGAATGCATCAGACCAACATATTTACCTCCATAGCAGCAGTATTTGTTGAGATGGCTGTTAAATTCAGAGGAGAATGCAATGTAATCAACATGGCTTACATAATTTACCATTTATTCCTTTTGGCTGTCTAAAAACCCAATCACTTTCAATTGTCTATACGTATAAATTGCCCTAAGGATATAGTCTTCTGTTTGATAATAAAATACATTTTATTCTTTCTTTTTACTGAAACTCATCAACAGGGCTGACACTCACCAAAACACACTGCCAATGAAACAGCAGTAGGTCAGATTTCTAAACAAGCACAGTACAGAGAGTGGTAGTCCCACGGCAATTTTTAAATTAAATTCAAAGGAAACACCACATTGGCATGGACTGTGGGCAACCACGTTGCTGTTGAGAGCCAGTAAAGCCAATCCCGCACGGGCAAATTACTTACTTTTTGGACGCATTAAATAGTTACATTTTGTAATAATTTAAAAAACATGTAAATGAGGAGACTATGACACTATACCAACTACAATTAATATAACAAACTATGTAAGGCATCGTGACATCACCATCAGAAGGCTGTATTCATGTAAATGCAGATTGGTTGCTTTCGTCTGCTCTGCTTTCATCCATGCTGCCTCTCTCTCCTTTTTATTCCTTTCTTTCTAGAACCTTGTTAAGCACCTACCAGAGCAGGAGCAGCTGAACGCCTTGGCCAAGTATAAAAATGAGTACGCAAATTTGTCGGAGCCTGAGCAGTTTGGGGTTGTGGTGAGTATTTATATTCACACACACAAACGGAGCACTATCATATGAATATCGCAATTCCAAGCTTTTCAAAATTCTATATTTTTAAGCAGTTAGTGAAACAACAGGGCAGTTTTTAACTACTGCCCTAGTTTATGCACATTAAAGAGCAGCATTGCTACCTAATTATCTCTGAATCATTTTCTTAAAGACTTTTCAAAGTAACTTTATTCAGAATTATGCATGAACGGTGAAGCGTTTTTTGTGTTTCTGACAAAACACTGAATCATCTTCTGCCCCATGCACCCACCTGTTTTGTAAACACCCATGAAAGAGAATCTTATCACTGAATAAAAATACATTGACTAAGCGGTTGATTAGAAAGGGGGTGAAAAATAGAAATAGAGCATGCTCAGCTGTTGAGTATAGTCCATCAGGGAGACATAGAACAAAGAAAAGCCTGTTTATATAATGTTGTGCTTCAGTACCTGCGTGGGCCCAAGGAGGCCTGTTTGCTTTCACCTATCAGAAAAGCTCAGGTTCAAAGGAGATTTTTAATTTACCAATGTGCAAGCACATGCATTTTACCTGTTCTTCCATGTCTGCCACTCCAAGGCTTGATTGAACTTTATCTTGATACCTTGAGTATATTAGTGTGTAGTAGGAATAGATGTGATTGCATTGTAAACAGTTACAGTTGTAACCTAGGGTGGTAGTGTACATACTTTATTTTAGAAGTCAGCTAGCTTTAAAAAAAGCCATGTAATTAGATTAAACCAAATTCTAGTGTCTTTTACACTAGTCATCTTTATACAGTAGAGTATGTTATTGCTCTACATCAGTTGTAGTTGATTATTTACAGACTTCATTTCAATCCCTAAAATCTAAGGAATCACTCTGTTTACCACTAGCATGTGCACCCTGCTGGCTTAACTGTAGTCACAGTCTTAATGACTGACACCTCTTTGAATTTAAGTTTTTCATCTAGGATTTAAAATGTTGTTGACACTCCACAGTGACATTTATTTCAAGTTACCAAAAATATTTACTCACATTAATTTGTTTTTACACTATGTGGTGCATAATTTTTTTCAAATTCACCAACACTCTTGATAGCATGAGAGAAGTCTACAGTACATCAACAAAACTGTATTTTCCCTCTCACCATCTCACTATGTAATTAAATAACTCCGCAATATACATGCTTTATTATCCATAACTTTCTCTTTATAGTACATTTAGTTACGTTAGAACTTGTTCCTTCCTTCCTTCCTTCCTTCCTTCCTTCCTTCCTTCCTTCCTTCCTTCCTTCCTTCCTTATGTTCTCCCTACTACAATATCCTTGTCACATAATTTGTCCCATTTCTGGGCTCCATTTCATGTTTAGTTCTGGTGCACCTTGCTTCTTCTTACTTTTGTCATGTTCTTCTCCTGCCCCAATTACTCTTTCCTTTTCTCTCATACAAATACACTCACTCACTCACTCACTCACTCACTCACTCACTCACTCACTCACTCACTCACTCACTCACTCACTAAAATAGTAATTTGATAACATTACAGTAGCTATAATTAAACCCTTGATGGAGGACATCAAACCGCACAGCCAGCTGTTGTGTGAAACAGACAATTGGAACCTGCGCCCCTTCCCACCACCCCACACACGTACACATCACTGTTGTGGACAGGCCCAGGGCTCAATGCAATATTTTCCAATTTTCTCTAATTGTGTGAGAGTGGTAATCCAAGGCAGCCTATTGTATAATCCACCCCCTCCGCTGCCTGCCCTATATGGACACTAACTCCACAATTAACTTACCAGACCTGGGTCCCAAATCAAATCAGTGCCAGCATCTATTACTACTGCCTAGCAACACTTTCCAGCATGCCGGATGCATAAATGTCTTTTAAATTAGATCGGCTGAATGTGAGAGTGAGCAAAAAGTGTGAATGTGGTTATTTTAAGTTTAAATATGTTCACTGGCTCTCCTGCTTTATTCTCTTTTCTATAGTTCTCCTTTTCATATTCTTTTTTCTTTCATGCTTCCTTGTTTTCCCAGATGAGCAGTGTAAAGAAGCTGCGTCCTCGCCTGAGTCACATCCTCTTCCGGCTGCAGTTTGAGGAGCAGGTAAACAACCTGCGTCCAGATATCCTGGCTGTAAACGCTGCGTGTGATGAGGTCAAGAAGAGCCGCTCCTTTGGGCGCTTGCTGGAGCTGGTGCTGCTGCTGGGGAATTACATGAATGCAGGATCTCGAAACGCCCAGTCATATGGCTTTGACCTCAGTTCCCTCTGCAAGGTGAGGGTTGAAATGCAGAATTTACTTTCAACTGTTCACATACAGTATGCAGTCCTCAATCCCTCCAGTTTCAGGACTCCAACGTTAGGGATACATGACAGAAATTTTACCTTTTTCACAGCTTTGTTTACAGTTGCACTACAGCAAAATACTACAATGACCACAGTACACTATTTGGCAGACTGTGGTCGGGTCTGTGTCCATACGGTGTCCTATCCAGACCTGGAACTATAACAGATCAATTATTGAGTTATTGTTTATATTTGGTTGGAGTCTTTCTATTTTAATTGACGCAGGTTTTTAGCCTTTTACAGCATTGACTTAGCACCCAGGAAACTCAGAGACTAAGGCTTTGTTAATCATCTCATGTGATAGTACTCTGTCAGTCAGTGAGATACACACACACACCTGCATAATCATCTACTGTCTATAGTTGTGTGGCTGCATGTTTCAAGGAGTGTTATTTTGTCTTTTATGCCACCTTGTCTGAGCCCTATCAGCATGCTGATCTTAAGTGGCTCCTGTGATTAGACATTTTGTTTGAAACTGTCATTTGATTGAACACTATCAGACACATTTTTTTCTGTACCTGCTGGCATCTTTTAAAGCAGCCATACCCATTTATTCTCATTCTCCTGCTCTGGATACATAACTGAGGCTTAAGTTCCCACACCCTGCAGGACTACCGATGCATGGTCTGTCGGTCAGCATTAGGAAATACCTATACCTTACCAACAATATGTTTTCCTGTATGATAGTGATGGTAAGAACAGAGTGTTATCCTGGAATAGGAGACTCTTCCAGTGGTTACATTACAGCTGTTGGCACGCTCACTGCAGTTTCCACAGTAACAGCCATTGCAGCCATTCATCACTGCCACCTCTCTGCCCTGTTAGACTCGGGTGCTTATGTTCATATAAACACCAGTGCATACACAAACATGGATTCATACAAACATAGATGATGGATTAGTTTTCATTTTAGCGTGACGCTAATATAGTCAATTAATAAAAGTCTATGAAGAAATGTGTTTTGTGTTTATCGCATTTGTACTGCTGCTGTTCCACGTTGTCTGTTTGCTTATTTTCATGCTTGTATGTCGCGGGACCAAGGTGTTCATCGATGTCAGAGGCAGGATATACAGAGGAAGACATCCCCTTTGTGCCTGCCCCCGGGTTTGACAACTTAATTCCATGGCACACTCCACAGCACAGGAAAATTGCACCCAGCCTAACTGGAAAAAGCAAAATGTTTACATTGTCAACTATGATTACCATCCATCTAAATTCAGAGAGGGACCTTTTGTGAGCAAGCACTTGAAGCTTTTGAAAAAAAATGAGAAAACAGAAATGAAAAGAGATGAGAATGTTTGATTAGAGAAGATAATACAAACATGATTAAACCCAGCAGGGCTGAGCACACTGCTGTCTACCAATAGATCACCTAGTGAGATACACAGCAACGTACTCCACAGGAGGGATGTTTGGCGGGGATACTGAAAGACGTATTGGCATTAGACTTTAAAAGAAAAGAACAATGATGGAAATGTATCAGATACGTTGAAAATGTGTGTATGTGTGTGTGTGTGTGTGTGTGGGGGTCATCACAGTGAATATGCATCTGCTGTAGTAGAGTACAAGACTTATCAGTAGCACTGTCAACAGTCAGCATTTCTAAAGCTATTGAAAGGGCTTACGGTAGCTAAATAAAGGACAATTACACATAACATCCTGTATGATATTGCTATAGAACACAAAATTCCTTGTAAATTCTAAGCGGCAAAACCTTTCCAACTGAAATTATTTTTTTCTTCAAACAAACCAATAAAATCTTGCATAAAGCATTGATGTCAGTGTTTTATCATAGGCAGAGCAAGCGGTCACACTGAGCCCAACAGCAGCGTGCTAAAACAACACAGTAGCCACAGACGGTCTCTTTCTTATCTATGTTACAAACATGATCACATGTCCTGCACCTTAGCTTGTTGATCGAGTGACCAAATAAACAGTCACTGCGGGAAAGAGCACTGCTAACGTCAGTTTGCAGGCTGGATAGCTATTTACCGTAGCTGTGGCTGCAGCACAGTAAACAGCTTTTAAACATACCTTCAAATGTCCCTTCAGTCCTGTTAGATGCTGGTGTGGTCCTTACTCTTCAATACCAACAACAACTTGGTGTCTGTAGGCTGCACAGTAGACCCTGGGCTGTCTAGAGAGACCGCGTTTTTTACAGTGTGTTCTGGGGAAAGGCAGCACGTGGATATTGAGGAGATGTTTGCTGTATGTGACAACATAGAGCACCTTTTAACCTAACCAAAATAAAATACATAATTAACCCGACTGAAATAAAATAATGATTTTATTGTCATAGGTCTTTGTGTGTAACTTTTTATTTCCTTTTTTCCTTCTTTTTATTTAACTTTTCTGTTCTTTTTAACAACAATACCAAATAAACAAATAAGCATAAAAAGGGGAACAAATAAAGATTGAGATAGAAAACAAAAGTGAACAGACAGGTTGACACAGGCCATACATTAGTACAAAATTGAGTAATTGTTCACACATACATTAAGCTACTCTCTAAATAATATGAAGTCCACCTTTCTCAGTACTTTGTATACTGTTCAGCCTGTAGTTTTAGGGTAAAGGTCAGTTTTTCCATGCATTGTATTTTGTTAACAATGGTGATCCAGTCAGTCCTTAATGGCAAATTTGTCTGCAGCCATTTCCGTGTAACGGCTTTTTGCTTGCAGCCAAGAGCACTTTATAAAGGTAGTTGTTGTGTGCCATAAGTCCAACTAGGATTTTACCCAAAAACAGTGTATTAAAAGAAAAATCAAGTTTTAAACTAAAGATTGTCCCGAGTTCTCCAGCAAGGTCTTGCCAATATGGTTGAATAAGGGGGCAGGACCAGAATATATGAAAGGGATCTGCCTGTTTTTCCACATTGTCTCCAACATTTATCCTGTCCCTGGGAACCTGCTGTTTAGATTTAAATTTACGGGTCACAAAAAATCTTATGCTGGTATTTCACATTGCTTTATTTCCAAATCTTTCCACATGGCGGAGTAGTTTGGATTTACACCAGCAAACTAGGGGTTTTAGTGAGCACGTTATTCTGATGTTCTTCTATTGAGGGAAGATCCAGAGATTTTAAGAACTCAATAAGTTCTCAGCTTTGTCAGGTTGAGTGTATATGTCTTTATAGTAGGTTTCAAATGCTTGCTGAATTTCTTCTAGTTTATGGCAAACTTTTCTTTTTGGGGGGGGGGGGTTCTTATTTTGTAAACAGTTCTTTCTGCTCGCTGCTTACGTAGTCTCCAGGAAAGAAGCTTCATAGTCTTTGGGACAGTTTCATAATATTTTTGTTTGTTAAACCTCATTTGTTTCTCATTTTCTTCGTAAATCTGATTTATTTCTTGTTTGATACATTTTAGTTGGGCCCATACTTGCGGGTCTCTCTGGGTCGAATGTTGAGTTCCTAGGTTCTTCAGTTTTGACTGTAGCTCTGCCAAGCGTGTGTTTCTCCTTTTTCTTATGGGCTGGTGTGTAACTTTATATGTCTGTGTATATGTTTTACGACAGCTGAAGGACACTAAGTCAGCGGACCAAAAGACCACATTACTCCACTTCCTGGCGCAAGTATGTGAGGAGGAATTTCCAGATGTGATCAACTTTGTTGAAGACCTGGAGCATGTGGACCGATCTAGCAGAGGTAATATACATTATTACGCATAAACCTCAATGCTGCAAAAACCTCTATGCTGCTATTTTGGTTTCCTGCTTGTGTCAACTTAAGTTCTTTAACTCCTCGGTGCACAGAGAGTCCCGGTCAAATCAACATCCCTGGCAATGTTTACTAGCAGAACTTTGCCAACTGGTCTTTGAGCAAACAACAGACATACAAACGAGATACTTTTTTTTTCTGTCTGTCTGAAACTCACAAAAGCTTCCTCTTTTGCTCTGGGTTACATAAGGAAAATACTTATGTTATCCTTTGTCCAACTTTTAGTTTAGGCAACCGAGGGCATGCTATTAAAACAGAAATAGTGATGGCATGGACAATGGCAGAGGTAAATAATGGGACAGTTGAGCCTAATGAAAAAATAATGAGTTGTGTGGGTTGTCCAGCCATATAAACTACTGACCATGTGATATATCATGTTAAGATCACATGTTAACATTTTAAAGCTGTTAAGTTTAACCCTTGATCCATCAGCATCTAGACATAACAAAGAACTTTTACCAAGTTCCTTAAACATATCTTAGGTGTGAAACTGGATTCACAATATCGCCGCACCCAACCACAGTGGTAATGGAGAAATGGAGCGTTCTTTTTCTTTATTCCTCGGTTTTACTTTGAGCTTCACTCTTACCTTTCTACTTTTGTCACACTCTGGGGATTATTCTTGTGTTAGGTGCTTGTTGATTCTGTAAACATGCATTGTATTTTACAAGTTTAGTGTTTGATCTATGATACCCTGTGCTCATCTGCACGGCTGTTTGATAATTTACATGAACCCTTTGCTGAAGCACGTTTACAAAAGTTATAGGTTTGTTTTTCAAGAGAATACTTCATGTTATGTCTATTGCTCAGAAGGAAAACAATAGATTGTTTAAATGTATTTTAAGTATATTTGTTACTTTAACACAAATTGACTCCTTTCTGTTTAACTTGACGTGCAGGCATGCACACAAACACGCATACACACAAACGCTCAGACACGGCTTTGAGTTTGGCCAGTGTATCTCGAGTATGTGTTCAGAGGAGACTCGGTCATGTTCTTTGTTCATATCGCCATAGGCAACTCTCAGGTGTTTGTGTGTGTGTGCGCGCGTGCGTGTGCGTGTGCGTGTGTCTACCTGTGTGTGGCTACGCGTGCGACCAAATTGTCACAGCATGTTTCTTGTTGTTCCAAAGAAGATTTTACCGACTGCCTCGGTCCCAGCAGAAGGGAGTGAATGAAAGGGTGAGGAGAAGAAAACACAGTGAGGATTAAATGTGACTTTGTTTGGACTCTTTTTTTCATAAGGACCCCTCAAGGCTCCTGTTGAGTCTTTCATTTGTTCCAACTTTGCTGTGTCCCCACAAGCCCTTGGCCAAGGCTCTTAAGTACAATGGCGAGATCAATGGAAAGCACAATCTTAGGATCTCTCTTTGTCCACCTTCCTACCTCATTGGCCTCAAGCTGAGTGTCTATTTGCTTCCACATAGATGTAGTGTTCTTTTTACGTTGCAGTGTATATCTCTGTATCTGTACCATTATGAGATGCATACAGCAAGTGTCTCATCTCTCCATATCTAGTATTCAGACACACAAATCCCATTTCGTCTTTGTAAACCATGCTCTTGAGTGGCTTCCTTTTCATCAGGTCTGTCAGCCATTTGGGAGGCCTCAACACACATTAAAAAAGGCTGCATTACATTCATAGGCACTAACCAAAGAGCTTACTTCAGCGTGAAAACAAGGATGGAAAGAGGTAGCAGTAATGATTTGCGCTTCTTTGCAAAAGCCTCTGTCTTTTGACTGTGTGTACCATGGCCTTCGTTTCCTCCATTGCCAATCCCGTCTCTCATGGAAGAAAAACTGCAGCTTAGTTCAGAGTTCCTTTGTGTCTGTAATCTTTTCCCTTTCTACCTTTCAGCAGTACATTCATTATTTCTCCTGACATGGAGAAGCAGTATGCTACATAAATACAACTTGTCTGTTTTTGGTCAATCTTGCTCTTCTACCCTTTTCTACTCTTATTTCTTTTGTCCTTCATCACAATACACAGCAGTCAGGTTTGGGCAATTAGGGTAGGGTAGTTCGTTTTGTGGTACTTAGTGCCGAGCTTGTTGTTGAAATCAGACAAACACGGAGACACCACATTTCAGCAGCAGGAACACTGCTTACTTGGAAATCTGTGTGAGATGTTAAATACATGTGTCTGCATAACTTTTATTTCGCAAAGACAGAAACTCTGTATTGGTTCCGTTTCTGTTCGAGGCTTGTGGTCCTGAGGAGTCATTAAGGAATAATGTGAGGATACAACTATATTGAGATGTTCCCTTAATATGCTGGTCAAGCTTTGTTTTGCTACATGCAGTCTGAGTGATGAGCCTCAGGTTGAAAGTATATAGAGCAGTCTATACTTGCAATTCAATGACCTTCATGCTCTTTTTGTATATAGGAGCTGCTCAGCATGTTAAGATGAATGCACCAGGATTTCTTGCATTACGAGTCCCCAGCTTCTGGCACCATCAGTCTAGTCACACTTGTCTGTCAGGCTTTGGCCTCAGGAGGCAGATATGCATTTTTTCATTCTCTTAATTTCCATACATCAAAGGGTGATCTATAGTGGAGCTTTGCGTCTAGCAGGGCGTGAGTGAGTATGCATGGTTGTGTGCTCCACTCAGTCTCATTTATAGCACAGCAGGTTGGCAGAGTAATAACAGGATGTCAATGGGGGATTTGACCTCTACAAATATTCCAATTATTTTTCTTCTAAAACATCCTATATCTGTCTGCAACCCCTCTGGACCACAGAGGCATACAGGCCCCACTGCTCATAAAAATCACTCGCGTTTTAACACACAGAAAGAAAAAGCAAGAGCAGGGTGGCCAGAGAGAACAAAGAAGACATGGAAACACCCTTATATATTTTTTATATTTTGTCACCATACCTCAGAGCAATTACTGTATTTCAGAATTTCTAAGTTGTGTGTGACAGTTTATGTATGTGAGTGTATTTATAGAAACCGGTATCATCTGTGTTGAAACACATTTCTGTGTGTTTAACAAAAATATTCCAGCTGCTCTCCTCACACTCCTGGTTAGTCCCAGCCAGATTTTCTCCAGATTTTTGCATTCTTGGTCAGATGTCCCTCCACCTGGGGGAGCCTCAACAACAAAAGCTTGCAGCTTGGATTGTGAATCCATCTAAAGAGGAGATCCGTCTCTGTTTTGCTTTCTGTCCCTTCCCTTGTCTTTTCTCAGTCAGTGCATCTCTGGGCTTTTCCCACTTGTTCACGCTGGCCACACATCATTCAGCAGATTTTGGTTGCTTGCTTATGCACCAAAAAAAACATAGATTAAAAAAGGATAAAGCATGTGAAGTGTCAGTTTCTGTTTTTTTACTAAAATGTCTTTTGGACAATTTTATCCATGGTACTTATCATATTGGACATTGGTCAGATGAATGGAAGTTATTGATTTTTTTTCAAAGATGTATAGTTTTTTTTTTTTTCACAAGTGTTGACAGAATTCAAAGGATTTCTGTCAAGAGGCCCATTAGCCTTTAAGCTCAGTGGCAGAACAGAGGCCACAGTGTATAGTGCATTTGGTGGGCTACCGATATGTGACTGTGACTTTAGCACAGCACCCAGTTAACTAAAAGGAAAACCATTTCTTCAGTCTCCTTGTCCTAAAATGTCGTACAGTATGCCATTGTAAAAATAAAATAAAAAATACATATACAAAAACAACTTTGGTGAATTTCCAAAAGACAGAAAGCTTTACTTGTTGCTAAAGTCATGCCACCAGGTACACTGCTAGCACAGGAGCTTTGGACTGCTGGGAGGAGGAGGTTTTTTTTTTTTAGCCAGAACTGTAGTGAACTGAGAGTCAAAATCTAGTTTTATTTTATTGATTTTATTGTTGTTTGCAGTAAAGTTTCCTTCCCACGTTGCAGCACTTTACTTTTTGTTTTGTTGTTGTTTTTTTTTTTTACTTAGATCATAGTGTTTATTGCTGTTTAAATGTAGGCTATTAAATGGCTATTTAAAACATATGAACAATAGTTGTTCTATATGGCAAGAATTCTGGAAAATAACGGCCATATTGTCTGTGAAGAAATACAAGTGTTGCCTAAACACAGACTCCACTACACTTTTTAAAAAGTTTGGCTACTGCAAATTCATTTATTAAAATATTGTTAGTTAAGATGTCGAATTGAACTAGTGTGTAACTGTGTGTGTCTGTTTGCTTTCAAGACTGTGTGTTCCCATCAGTAAATGGGGTTTAGGCTACAAATTCAGTGAGAAGCTTAGCTACACTGAAGTTCTCTCTCTCTCTTTTTCCTTTTCGTAAAGCATGTATTAGGATCAAGGGACATTTGAAACTACTTAAAAATAAGCAGCTTATGCCTTTTTGTCAAGCAGGGTCTAATCAAGGTAATTTAAGCCATATGCTATATTCAGTGACTAGCTTAAAGTGTCAGCCATGACCAACTTAAGAGAAAGTTAGACTCAGTGTTCTGCTGCTCCCCCACCTGTTGATAGGACTAAAAACAAAGGATGAAGGGCGTAGAAAGATATCTACTCCAGCAGCCATCTTCATATATCATGCTGTTACTCTGTTAGTGTTACTAAAAAAGCCACACATACAGTTTAAATATATGAGCAAACATAGCAGATATTTGTTTTGACTACAGTAAGTGTGTCAGTAAAGGCATTGCATTCGTATATAAATTAAATTGTTTACGACATACACAGGCATATAAAAGGCAAACAGAATAATAAAAAGCTTTCTTCACTTCAAATTTATTTTCTCAGTCATTGTTTATTCCCATGGCGTGTCAGGCACAGTGTGAACCCACAATAACCATGCTTTGCAATAGAGCTGGCTTCTCTCTCATTTTCCCTGTTTTGTGTATGTTGTTTTTCTCTGATTCTTTCAGAGCCTCAAAATAATAATGCATTTGATTGCACCTGTAATTGAGTTGTCCTCTTTCTGCTTTTTTCTTTCACATTTCCTTGGCACGTGGGTGTGTTTGTGTGTGTGTGTCAGTGTCTGCAGAGAATCTGGAAAAGAGCCTCAGGCAGATGGAGATGCAGCTGCTGCAGCTGGAGAGAGACCTGGAGACTTTCTCCTCCCCCGATGACCCCAACGACATGTTCCTCACTAAAATGGCTATATCCTTTACACACGCATGCAGTCACTCACCAGTTTGGGGCATTATTCAATGAGTTTGCTGTAATGAATCAAACAGAACAAAAGTTAAACACATATCCTTAAATACTCATTTTGTGTTTCATTAGTTCCCATCACCTTTCAACTCAGCTTTGCAAACGTAACTCTAACCCTCTCCCTCCAAATTTGTTTAAATAAGGACTACCCACAACACATTGCAACTTGCTCAATAAAATAAAAAAGTAGAGCTATAATATGCTGTTAAAACAAAAGGGGGCATAGATAGTCCTCCCATACTTGGTCCTATACAAAGGTTTTTGTACCAGTACCCCTCTCAGCTCTCTCTTCACACCTAAACTTGAACATTAAAGTCAGAATTGGGACTGAGCCTACTACTTTCTGTCATTCTCTTTCACAACGTCAGTCATTGTTGTAGGTTCCTGGAGGTGGAGAGTGTTTTAATATTTTAATGAAATTGTCAGTTTATGATAGCTAAAAAAAAGCACAAATTCACAAACACATGAATACACAATTTGTGTTCACTGTTTAACTGACCTGTTTTAAATATCCAGTATCTGTCCATATCTCTTTGGCAGCTGTGTTAATTATTCACTGTCCTTTTGAGCTAGTTCAAGTGGATCAGGTTGACAGGCATGTCTTAGACCAGGTGTGTGTGTGTGTGTGTGTGTGTGTGTGTGTGTGTTCAATAATACACGCTGTACCTAGCCTCCTTGATGTAGTTTTGATCGATAGCCTTGGGGCTGTGGCACTGATGGCTTGTGCTGCAGTAGTTAGCACACAACTTGAGTGAAACACACAAGGTTCACTGAGAATGGATTTGACAGCTCAGTCTTTCACTACCTTGCTTTCCAATTCCAGGTGTCCTGCACAAATGTCTAAGTTAAGCAACACTAAAAAAAAAAATAAAAAAAATTCTGAAATCTTACTGTAAGCCTCTAATAAATTGAAAATGCTGAGCGTCAAGGCTCCCAAGTTTCCTAGTGACAAAAGCTTGACACACATTCATCAGGGCTTAACCGTAATGCTAACCCCATATTTCATATAAATTGTAGTGTCTTGGGCTGCTCAGATGTTGTATTCATCGCAAGACCATCTATATGCGAACCTCACACTCCACACTATGCTCATGTAACGGTAATCTGTGATCAACTTTTGTTGGCTGAGAAAGCAGAACCACTACAGTTTTGATTAGTAGCCCAATTAATGGCCACAACCTGTAAGTACAACCTGGAAATGAGATCTGAGCATCATAACTTATAGTAAACATGACTTTTGTGCTCCCTGGAGTTAACTTGAATAATTCCCGTAAGAATTTTGGATTACATTACAAGTGTTATATGTAATTGTTAGTTTCATTTTAATTTTTGTTGCTAAACCGAATGGTTGTAAAAAGGAAAGAAAAAAGAGAGGTGTACTTACCTCCACAGCAGTGTTTCTAACTCTGATTCTTAACCTGATTACCTTATTAATCTACACCTAAAATGTGTTTTTTAATCAATATTGAAAGGCGTTTAGAAGAAATCCAGCACACTGACCATTTTGCAAGCAATTATTTATTTTGAAAATGCAACGTTTCAGTCTTAGACCTTTATATTAATATTGACAAGCCATGTTTATGTATACTGTTATAAGGTCTTTTGAGTACATTTTGACTGGACCCTTTTTCTATTATTTCACATTAGATAACACTGACCATTACTGAACCTTACTCTGTCATATCTTTGAAGATCCCCTGTCATCCTGGCTATTACATATCTAATATTACCAGGCAAGGACATTTGCTCTTTTTTATTCTTGAAGGTCCGCCGCTCATCCTGAAGAAGCCTTATTAAAAATGATACAATCATCACGTTAAAATTTTACAAATGGCAGCTGTACCTGCAGCTGATGAAATATGCTGGTGACATTATTCCAATCAGCAAAATCTACAGTCACCAGCTTAACATGAGAAGCCTGGAGTTTCACATTGGTAACATAAAAAAAAAATCCATTATCAGTTCATGCGCCACTTGAGTACACAGTTACTGTGTTATTGGTCTAGTGTTACACTTCTGAACATGAGAAGGAAATATGATGGAAAAGGTGGGGAAAGAGTAAAGGATCAGTAGGAAAGCAAGAGTGAGCAGAAATTTTTGAGCTGCAGTGGACCACTGATTTCTTAGGAATAGAGAAAAGTCAGGCGAGTGGGAACAGGAGGAGGAGAAATATTTTGCACCCCAGGATACCTATCAACACTGGCTCTCGGCTATTTCTTCTTTTCTCCCTCTCTTGCTTTCCATCACCTGCTCAGGCTTTTCTCATACTTATTTCCCCCAGTTCCTGGCTTGGAAAGATATTTCTGACAAGTCAATCTGGAAACGGTGCCTATTGAACTGTGTGAATTGGTAGTCCCATCTCCAGCCAGATTCAACAGGCCAGATGTCAAATAGCTCCATCAATTGAGCTGTAATGAAGGGGACATAATTGTGAACACACACACACACACACACGCTTTTGCTTCTTGTCTGCCATGAGAAAAGGTTGTAGGGGTCATTGGCAGGACTGCTGCTTTTGGACACATCATTTAATGTTTTCATTGAATACCCATACTTTTCAAAAGGAGAAGATTGATTCAAATTGACTATAACCTATAGTTACTTTTTTTCATTTTAATCAAACAGTGTCATTCTGTGGAAAGAATATGCTCAGAATATGCTTTTGTAAATAGAAAATAAAACTCAAAAGAACTAATAATACATACAGTGGTGTATGAAATTATTTTTGAACAGCAAATTCATGCTTGCTAGAATACTACATATAGCGAGTTTTGTCTGCATGGTGACTAGTAGGCAGGATGTATACTAGTGCTCTCTCTTTCACTCTGTTTTTCTCTGACACTGACAGCTCTCCAGCTTTTACCTATTTGTCCTCATCCACAAACGTACCAACATAGCAGAACTGTCCTTTGCTCTGCTAAGTTTTACCAGAAGGACCTTTTAATGCTCTTCAATCTTCTGTGCTAGACAGTTTTGGCACAGATTAGTCTATAGGCAATCTTTAAATAAGTGATAATTTGCTTCAGCATTGTAGGATGTATCCATGTATGTGAGGAAGCGCTCTTGACACGATTCTTGGTACATTTTGGAATGCAAAGAAATGTTGGTCCGCACAGTGAAGAAAAATAGAACTGTCAGGATTATTAACCCTAAAAAGCATAAGTAGACCTAGACTGTGCTTGTTGCCACATTTGGGACAGGGCCAGTGCCAGAGCACAGTTAAATGCAAATAGGTTATCTGCTGTGTTTACATTGACTGTGAAATTAGTACTAAGAAAAACAGTTTTTCAAATAATTATCATCTGATTGGATGGTCTTTGAAATCATAGTGGCAGAGTTAAAGTTAAATCAATTTAAACTCTTAGTGCTGTAAAATCTACCCATTTGTCGATTTTTGGTCTCCTTGTTTTCAGAGTAGAATATATTTTTATTTGTGTTTGTATTTACCGTAATGTTGTGCATGTCAAATAAACCAACACACTTTGACAGCAGCCATACATGAGTTATCTATGCTGTAGGCTTAAGAGGGTTCTACTAGTAAACACACTGTAGTAGTAACCTGACTGACAATATCAGAGCTCATACTCCCAGCTTCACAGTGCACCACTGACAATCTATGTTTTGGCTTTAGATCATTACGGCAACAAATGTGAATGCTTTTTTTTTTTTCTACACTTCCTGCATTGCTCTCAAATAAGGGATGAGTATACGCAATATTTCATTGACATTTAATGTGTGATAGATGTGTTGTTGACCTTGACCACAACCCTCACAGCTTCAGCAAGGTTGCCAGGGAGCAGTATGGCAAGCTGGTGATAATGCACAGCAATATGGAGACGCTATATCAAAACATGCTGGAGTACTTTGCCATTGACCCCAAGAAGACCTCTGTGGAGGAGCTGTTTACAGATCTCAGCAACTTCCGTGCCATGTTCACTGTGAGTACGCTGTAATGTAGATTGATCCAAAGTGGAAACCAGAAAACTTTATTGTCTGAGCTTGTTGCTTGGGAGTGACAACATTAACACATGACGGTTCACATTTTATTGAGACTAGGTGGCTAACCATTAGCCACTTAGTTTCTGATGAGTTGATTTTTAGTGGTATTAGTAATGCCTGGATTTGTTTTTGTATTGCAGGAAGGATTTGATTACATTTTGTTAGAAAAAAAACACACAATAATGAATGCATCTTTAATCACGTTTATTTATTTTTAAAGATAATTGTTAAGGCATTTCCACTTTGTTTTTTTTAATAATAGGACAGCTAAATAAGAAAGAGATAGAGGGAAAACATGCAGGAAATTGTCACAGGTTAGACTCAAACCCTGGACCTTCTGACTTGAGGAGTAAACCTCCACATATGTGCACCCTGTTCATACCAACTGAGCTAACCTGGCCACAATCGTGTTAAAGTTGATGTTTACCACAAATGTGTTGGCAATTAAAGGAACTGAGTGAAATGTAGGCACATAGATACATTACAAGCAAAGTGAGTTGGATTTGTTGATTGTGATTTGCAGGAATTAAAGTGGGCCCCTCCGCCCTGGCTCAACAAGGGTCACGTTGCCTGCCAGTAGGTGAAAGCCAACCCCAGAGTCACTCTGGTTTTGTAAAGAGCTTTGACCGCCTGCCATTTTGCCTTGCTATATTTTTTTTTTTTTTTTTTTTCAACGATGTGTCCGCCATTTTTGTAGCTTCTTCTTGGAGGCGTTCTTACAATTTGGCACTTGGTCGCCATGTTTTTTTTATAGATCTTAATGCCCAGCAGCAAAATAAGAAAAGACAAGCAGGTCAGGGTCTCTGAAGGTACTGACACTCTTCTAATGGTTCATAAGGAATGATTAATTATTAATTATTTCAGGAAAATCCTACTCCTAAAAAATGCCAATTTATGTGGATTGGTGTTCCATAATACCATTTAAAAGGCATAACTAATTATTTTGAGTTATGGGTGTATTCATGTATGCAAAAGACACAAGTCTTTTTATCAACTAATAATATTTGTTATGCTATGTCTGTATTTATGAACAACACTGACATAAACAGACCTTTAACAGTATTTAAATCATTAATAATCTGGATAATAAACTTTTACTATTTTTATTTATTGACTGGATTATGATTGGCTGCACCATCTTTTTTGTGATTCCCGCATCAGTGTCCTGTGGTATAATGCAAACCAGAACAGTGTCAGTCCAATACAGTCTCTTCTCAGCCAGACATTTATGTCATCACTGAGCTTTGTGGTCTTATCAGTTTGGCGCTACTGTAAGCTGTGGAGCTGTGGAGCCCCACTGTGTTTAATCAGCAGGATTAGTGACACAGGCTACTGTGGGTGCGACAGATAATAGTAGCTAATTAGCCTACTAAAGTTACAGCCCTGCCCCCAACTTAACATCTACCTCACACTCAGAAATGGATTTCATGCCTCTTTGCCTTTTTTCCTGCACAGTCATTACTTTACATTACTTATGGTTATGACTTTCGTATACTCCAAAGCTTTTGCACTATGGTACATCTGTGTAATCTTCAGGAAGAGTAGTTGTGCTGCTGATGTAGACATTTCATGCGTACTGTACACAATGTACAATCTACATGAAGTCTGAAAAGAAACTTTTGAGCCGTTTTAAATAAGTGTACAGTCTACATCATTATCAACACAAACAATAAACATGTTTTTGTAAACCTTTTGGATGCCAAACAACAAAATAAACTATTGTCACTCCTGAGAAGATCTGTATTTCTTAGGCTTTCCAGATGTGTTATTGGTAGAAATCCGATAAAAGGACTAGCTGTGAGGCATTACAAGTACAGTATATAGAGTAAATGTTCCATGTGTGATTTGGGACCCATGTTTAAGCCAGCTACTAACAAGGTCCAACCATATTAACAGTGTCCAGCTTTCACCCAAGCACTTTGCTACACATAGCTACATGTACAGTAAACAGCTTTTTTAAAATTGAGGCACACACTATTTTTATTAGTCCTCTCCTTCTATTATGATCAAATTCACATCCTAACACTTAATTGCCACATATCCTGATTTGCTTGCAGCTTTGTAGCATCTAACCTGAGACTAAAGAATCTACACAGTCTTCACAGGCTTGAAGAAACACAGACAATCAGAAATTAATGTTCCCAGAAGCTTTGCTTTTAGCTTGGCTGTTCCTTTGTTGTTTTCTTTTCACTTCTACAATTGATCCCATAACTTCTCTGTGATGTGATTCTTTTTCTCACTTTAATAGACTCCGACCAAATGATACAAACCCCAATATGTTGCATGCATTTTGTTCAATGCCAATTGATAATAGTGATACGATTATACATACAGTATAACAGCTGTTATATGTACATAAATGTATGTATAACAGCTGTTATACTGTACTGTACAGCCACTCTTGTAAAAGAGATTATGAATTGCAATGGGAATATTCCTTGTTTAAAAAAAGGTTTAATACGGTCAATACACCCTATTGGCACAAAAATGTCTCATATTGCAGCTGTAATTCCTTTAATTTTAGCTCCACAGTTAGGTTCTGCTGTAGCATTTATGTTCTGACCAAACATAACAGTCAATGATTCTGCCAGTGAGAGGTGAACAAGCCAAGTGTTATTAAGACTTGAATTAAATGGTCAAAACTCCCAAGGTAGCTATTTATTCCTCTGCATTAGGTCAGCAATTGGTTCAAATGGTCACATCACACAGACATATCTTGGGAGAAGCCAAGGCTAGGTCAATGAACGTAGGCATACAGTAAATCTCAGCACCATAACCTCTCGGTCAAATCTGTCAGCATTTACCCTGCTGTTTCAAGGCCCATGCTAATAGGTGCGAGCTGTCTCTAGACCAGTGCCTGAGGCAAACTGAACCGTGAGCGTGTGTGCACATTTTTGTTTGTGTGCTTTTGTCATTTTGTGTTGGCCATTTAAAAAAAATTTTTTACTGGGAAAGCTGCTTAGCTTTTTCACGCACAAAGATGGACACACACACTCGTACACACACGTACTGCCTGCTCATTCACCCGTAAGAAGGAGACCCAGGGCGAGGCCGCACATCTGACAGGAATCCAATTGAGCGTGTCTAATGGCGGACATCCAGGAGAGGAGGAGGAGGGGGAAGCAGACCTGCAGTGATGAAGGAGAGCGGAGGGCAATTTCCTCAGAGAGCTGGTTCTCTCTCTCTCCCGCTTTACCTCTTTCTCTCCTTCAGCTCAACGTTACAATAAAAATGGATGCTTTGTCAGAGGGCAAAAAAATCACATGACACATTTTTTGTAGTTTCAGATACTTCTCTAGCTCTCAAAATCAATGTTTCTTTAGTTCTCATTGTTTTTCAGTAGTTGGATAATTCTTGTCTTGAATTTGGATTTAAAAACTAACACCTGCCTTGGCTGTGCTTAAAATGATTTTCTTTTATGTTACTGTACTCAATGTCCACACTGACTCTGTTTTTTTTTCCTTCTATTGTTTTAATATTTCTAATTGGTTCTGTGATTAAAGAAGACAGCATGTCACTTTTATGCTGGCTGGGCTCAAATCAATTTTTGTTTTAACTAGGATGTTATGTTCTTTAGCTGCTGCTGCTGCTCTGTTACCTGTTCCATTCTCTTTGGAAAGTTTGAGTGATCCTCTCTTAAGCCGCCCACTTGTTGTATTGACCCGTTATTGACTAAACATTGTTTTCCCGGCTGCTGGCAGCAGTAAGGGATCCAATTTAAAATAGGATGTAATTTTGCCTCTACTTACCTCTGTTGATCTGCATAGGCACATTACTGAATAACCTGCCATTCATTTCTAGCATGGCACTAGGAAAGGTAATTTGTTTGGATTGCCGTCAGTCTGCCACTTCGGACCAGACTGAAATAACTTGGAAACTTTGGCATGGATTGTCATGACATTTTGAACATACATTCATGGTCTCAAAAGGATGACTCTGGTGCCCTGACCTTTCCTCTAGCGCCAACATGAGGTTGACATTTGTGGTTGAAATTGAAATATCCTCATTTATTGGGTGGATTTTTATGAAATTTGCTACAAATATAGCCCCAGTTACATTTCCTCAAGCGCTACCAGCAGCTTGACATTTTTTTAAATCCCTTGACAACTATAGCATGGATTGTTATGAAGTTGGTTGTTCATGGTCCCCTCAGCATGAATTGAATTAACTTTTATTCAGCACCAGTATCAGTTATTTGGTTATTGACTATGCACCCACAAAACTAAGGACTTTCCCAGCATCTTCAGCTGTATTTTGTGTTTATTAATAATGTGTCAAACATTATGCCTGCTAAACTGCAGCTTGTTAACATAATTGACATCCTGAGCATGTTAAGCATGCAGGTGTTATCATTTGGCTGTAGACTCTTGTTTAATGAAATTATGACAAAGTTAACCGTTGGCCTGTATTATAACTTGTACAGTTGTCATTTGCATCATAGGCTTGTAGGGCATCTTGTTTTTTCTCTACAAAAAGGCAAACTAATCTTATAATCGTCTTTTATAAGTTGGTTAGTTTTAAAAAAAAAACGTCGTAAAACATAATCGGCAGTCCAGTCAGTGAGGCTGTTGTAAACAATACTGATTTCGTGACTGGCTAGGTTGCTGTATTTATAAAATTGTTTGGGTTAAAGGTAGCAACAGCTTATAGTATGTTATTGTACAGTTGTGTTTACATTCTGTTTGAGTAATTGAATTTTACTTTTAAATGAGAGGGGAGCTTGATAGTTAAGAGGGGAAGGGGTATAAGAGTTGTGATGTTCACATTAGGCATCCATCAGAGCTGACAACTAACCTGGGATCACCTAATTGTTCTTCATTGAAAATGTATTATCTGTCAGTACTTTTGTCCTTTCCTTTTCTTTTCCCAATTCTCTCCGCCTGTAATTTACAAGATTGGATGCCCATTAAGAATATAGTCATTTGTGAATCAGTGGTTGCCACAAGCTACTGACAGTTTCATTACATCAAATCAAAGTTCATTTTGTGGAGGAGTTAGTTTCATTTAAATATAGAGCTCTGAACAGCTAAAAACCTTTTTAAGTGGAACATATCAGTGATGTCAGACACCATTGTCTTTATGTAAGTGAGTTTATAATAAATGTTTAAATTATGCCTGCTAAGCTGCCAACAAGCTACAATCTTATTGTGGTCTGTGTGTAAATAAGAAAAAAAAGAAGGTCAATGTGCAGACTTGGAGAATCTAATGGACAGGATACATCATAGGAGTGATTTTGACTGCTCATATGCAGCTGTACTTGACCCTAGAGAACATAACCATAGTGACTTGCAGTGTTTTATTTGAGTAGTGATTTCCTGATTTCAAGTGGCTTGTTGATGCGGAATGAACTAGCCTGATCTGTTTTGAATTCAACTTGAGTATATCATTTTCAGCAATAGGTCTTCTCACGGCAGACATTTGTCCTGTCCCAGTAGGAAAAGCACAGTTAAACCCATAGACAGTAAAATGAATGGACACAACTACTCCGTAGACTTCATCGGAGAGCAGCTGTGGAAGCACAGCCGAAGCACTGCTACATGCGCGCAGAGATCATGCAGCACCGTAAACCCCCCAACTTGCATCAGCATATCCGGCGGGAATACCTGGCTATTTTTCCTACAGTTGACAGTGAATGACGGATTTAGTGCTTTGGCTGTGCTTCCACCCAATATAGTCCCAAATCGGTATCTGCTTAGGAAATCGTCTAGTCTTAATCTGCATTACTATTTGTACTCATGATTACAAGAATTAGAAGACACAAGAAGTAATTAGTTTTTTTTTCTTGTTTTTTTTTGTTGGCTCACTTTTACTCACAACATGCTAACTGGCAACATAGGATTCCATTCACTACACTAAGCTAACTAGAGCCAGCGCTGCCGGTGTTGCACCGGACTAAAACAATGCATTCACTGAGATAAAAAATGTGTTGGCCCACCTATCTACAGCTAGGGGAGACCGTGATAAGCCCTATTTTAACAAACGGTGGCATATTCCTTTAAGAGGTTCAGTGGTCCTTAATAAATGACTACCCCCCTTTACTGTTCCACTATAGTTTTCCAAGTACAACATCATTTTCGGTGTGTGTGTCTTTGTGTGCATCCATTAATGTTGGTTTGGCATTACTATTCTTCTACAGACCTGCCTGTCTAGCCGGGCAGTGTGAATAACACAAGATGAGGGGAGACAAAAAGGAAGAGATGGGTGTTTGATAAAAACCCAGACTCCCTTTCTTTAAGTGACTGGCTATTGATCAGGATGGCAATCATGCTAGCACTCCATTAAATCATATGCAATCTTTCTCTTGGCTCTGGCATTATTGAGCCATTGACACTATTAGTTCAAATTGCCTTTGGCAGAGGGATTATAGAGCCTGTATCCACAGTGGTTCATGTACGGTAGATATTAGACCTGTGAAATAATTCTTCATAGACAGGCAGAATGGATTTAATGACGTCTTTGATAAGTTTAGAAGTTGGCAACATCCTCTTGTGCAGATGTCAATATTATAAGACATTTCTGTCGCAAGACCTAATAGCAACCACTGGGACCTGCTTGCAGTCTCAATGACTTTCTCTACTCAAAATGAGTGTCTGGTCAAAAGAAAGTGATCACATTTAGTCAATTTAAAGGATTTATTATAATGTTTAAAGATTGTTAATTTGTTTGTAGTCCACTTGCTTTTAATAGAAACATCTGCACAAATGTATTCAATTTCCCCACATTTTATTCTTGTGCTTCATTAACAGAGAGGCCTGGCAAAAATTAAAATGACTGTTGACCGTCAGCATATCCTGATCGAGTCAAACTACATTATGCCCTAAAAAGAGAAATGGAATTATATATGCATATAGGATTTTTTAGTTACTATTCTGTATATTGCAATTCTAGAATATTTTTCTCAATTGTTAGAAATTCCAATCAGAAGAATGAAATGATGATGAGAAAACCTAACATCATCATGGAGAAATGTAATGATTTATATTAGTAGTGCACTGCCCAGACCTACAAGTGCAAGACAGTAAGTGCAATCAATTATCAGAATGTTTTTATATTCATTTGATTTCTTTAATATAGTCTAGGTTTATTTTTAAGAATTATATGTGGTAAAGTTGCCTAATTATTCTTGTAATTATATGAAATCTAGCCGTTTTAGATTCCAAAAAGTCCAGGTGGTTGTGTGAATTTTGTTTGCAGTTGATCTGGAGTTATTGTTGTAGACATCAACCTCCACCTACACAGCAGCTGTAAGCTGGGTTTAGCTCAGCATTTACAGTACAGCCTGAATTGTATTCCTGTTCAACAGCAATACTAACAGTTAGCATTGCCGTGGGGCTCACCTGCTGTTTACCAACTGGTAGTGACTGACTGATAAACCTGCCATTAGCTGGCTGTTTCAGCCAGCATTCTCCTCCCCTCCCTCTTTCTCCGCCATCTATTTTGCAAGGGCACCATTGCCACATCCAGCGCTTAGTGTAGTATAAGGAACTACAAACAAACCAGTGTTTTTTTCCCCCATAGCATAATGTTATGAATGAACCCTGAAATTGCAGGTTCTCCTTGACCACAAGTGCAAACAGTGACGACATCAGTGTGTGTCATTTCTACAGGTTGGAACGAGAGGACAGCTGTGTACTTGTTACTTGCATAGTTCTGCATTTTCAGGCGTTATACATTCTATACTGTGTTAGTATTTTTTTTGTTTTTTTACACATAGGACTGTTTTCAGCTCACTTTTTGTTTTATCTTTTAAAGTGATTCTGCCAGGGGTGATGACTGTAGAGTAAAAAAACAAAAGAGAACAAGTAAAATATAAAAACAGACCTTTAATAATCTCTAAAAAAATAATAATTTTTTTTAAATGCATAAAAGCATCAAACTTAGAACTGAAACTAATGTTTTAAAAGGCTAGCAGTCTCTATTCATGTCTTTATGTCATCTTATTGATCTCTGATGTCCCTGGTGTCAAGTTGTTTTGTGTCTGGCAAGACCAGGGTGGCAATCCACCTTAGAAGCTTAATCTGACTCTAATGGTGCCTGATAAAGATGTCAGTGGTGTTTGACAGCTGCCTCTGCCTTGGACAGGCCCTACACTACTGTAATTAACCCCACTTAGCAACCTGTCTTGTTTTTCAATTTCTCTTCATCTTTCCCTCACTTTCTCTCCTGCTCTCCCCACAGCAAGCACTGAAGGAAAACCTGAAGCAGAGGGAGACAGAGGAGAAACAGAGGAGGGCACTGGCGGCAAAGGAGAAGGCTGAGCGTGAAAAGCAGGAGAGACAACAGAAGAAGAGGAGGTTGCTGGAAGTCAATGCAGGTAGATACTGTTCAATGTGCTTTGCCTGTCAACCTTTGCATCATCGAGCCCTTTACAGGGAGCCGTGTGCTAAATCAATCTTTTGATCAGGTCAAATGGTGTAAGAGATCATTCAAAGACAATGACATGTCACTTATCAAGGGACATCTATTTTTTCACAATTCCGTATTTATTTCTTGAAAAACTAAAACCCACGTCTACACAGAAAGCATTTGTGCTTATTTTTATTGATAGACACGTAGTTAAGTAATGCTGGAAATAATTTAAATACAGAATAACCAACGGTGTGAAATTGAAGAGAATGTCTAAAAAGCTTTTTTTTTTTTCACTGTCACTCAGTTTATGTCTGCCCCTTTGAAATTATAGTCTTCATTTTTATTATTTCGGACCAATTAATCTATCAAATGTAGTTGCCCAGTTATGAAAAGCATACATTATAATACCACTCATGCACTAAACTAAAACACACTCCGTGTTGTGTTATTGTGTCATATGAAGGCAACATTGACATTGTGCTGCCTTCCTTTGATTTGTGGACACTTTAACAAGGCAAGGTTTTTTATGTATTGCATTGTACATATTTCAACCTTGGAATTTAGAGGTAAAATATGGTTATTAATGGTTACTGATTCAGATATTGAAGTTTACTTCTTACAAGCAACATCAACATCATTCCTCAAGATTGTAGGGGTTCAATGGATTGTTACAAAAGACTTGACTAAATAGATGATTGCTAAAATGACCTTTAACCCAGGTCACTTGTTTGAAGGACAGCCTCTGTAATCCCAATTCACCCAGTGAGCTTCTCTTTGTAAATGATCAGAGAGTTATGCCACAGTATGTGAATGGTGATTGTCGAATTTGTAATAATTTCATATGAAGTCCACAATTACAACTGTTGTTAATACCTTTCGTCAAGTTTTAACATTGCATGTTGACAAACACAGTCTTGAACTAGGCCACAAGCAAAAGGTTTGGTGTACAGCTGCTTGGTTGTCATGAAAATGCAGCCAAATGCTGCGTGGAGAATCATCAGCCTAAAGAAAAAATATCTGCTGGCTTGTGCAAATAGTTACGCTTAACAACTGTACCCTAATTACTCTTTTTTTCCCCCCATAATCCATTGAGTTTAAAAATGTGCTGTTTATAAAATGTGTAGAAAAGCAGTCCTTTATCGGGTTAAGAACTAAGATGTCTCAGAAATATTTTATGCCAAGTTCAGACATTTGAATGATTTGAAGGAATGAGGGGCAGCGGTTAATGTAAATTGTATTTGGACGACATTGCGAAGTCCAAATAAACACATAGAATATTACTTTGCAATGTTGTTTAGCTTGCGATAGTTGCGAGACTCGCGACAAAAGATAAAATCATTTGTTGTAAAATCCTGTGATATAAACAAACTTGTATCTGTTACTCAAACTGGATTTCCTGGATAATATTTTATGTCTCACTGGTACCTGAAGTAACATGCCACCACCAGCGCAGCCCCATGTGTTGTCAGGTCTAAAAACTTGCTTTCATGTAGCTCCTTTTCCTATTGCATTTTACTTTTCCTGGGAAGAATTGCAGTGTTGAATTGCAATGTTTTCAAGCTTTAATATGTTGTTACTGATAAGAGATTGCTTACTGACACAACAGGTTGTGTACAGGTTCAGAGTTGGACTGTCAGACCTCTGGTTTTGCTTTGCAAATGTGGTATCTTTTTTTATCAGAACTACTGTCCTTTGATGTTACCCTCCGCTGGATAAATACTTTATTGAGCACGTCCTTTATAGATAGACCTATAATTTTAACTTCACCTATATGTCATCTATGTGGTATGTGGTTTTGCACTCGGTATTCATAAGGCATGCTTGCATATTGTTTTTGTTTTTTTCTTTCAAACACTGCCCAATGCGGTGGGCCTCAGGGATAATGTAGCTACAATAATAACTCCATGTACCAAGCAGGTTCAGTCATAGCTATGAAGAAGGCAATGTGTGCCTTATGCCAGAGCATCTGGTTCCAACTGCCAGTTGTTTTTTTCTTTCCCCTTTGGAGCTCTGCTGATGCCATAAACTTGTTCAACAGTGCAGCCTCCAGACCCATTTCCAATGCCAAAGCCAAGGCTGGCAGAGCAGTTGAGTTTGGCAGTCCCAGCCCTGCACCAGCATCTATAGCTAACATGACTATGCCTGCCACTGTAGAACTCTGTAGACGTCAGGGTGCAAGTATAAGAGCTAACATATTCCATCCAGGCCAATGTACTGCTGTGAACATGCTACAGGGCCAAACTAAGGCCTCTCTTGACTGAAATATAATAGAAATGCTCAATTTTCACCATGTGCCATAGAGTGACTGAAGTTTCACAGTGCTGGGCTCATCCAAATGAAGGGCCAGGTCCAGTTGAAATTATTGAACAGGATTCTGGTGCATAGGTTATGTGCTGTGTGTTAGTCTAGTTGCATATGGCGTGCTGTATATCTGTCATGCTGTGGTTATCTGAAAATACTAGCAACAGGGTTAAAGAAAAAAAAATTACCCAGTAGGCCAGTGTTGTACTGTATGGGTTGTGTTTATATTAGTTAGGCTTGGTAATCTCTATTTGAATAATTAATGGTCTGCAGAAATAGACTTGAGGCACAGCTTGGTGTCTGCAGTTAACGGCAGACACCATATCTGGAGAAAGTACTCCTACCTATACTATTAATTCAGGCTAAAATGTCATATTTAAAATAGTTTGTATAGTTCTCTGTAGGCCTGCACGATTAATCCTTATGAAATCGTGATCTCGATTCACCCTGTTCACGATTTCATTTTTAAATAACTTAGATTTTTTTTTTTTTTTTTATTACTTTGATTTTCATTTAATTTTATGAGTTGGCTGCATCACAAACACTACTACTTTCTTCTGTGAGTTTTAAACATAGACTGTATAAAACTTTTTAATGTTTTAAAGTGCACCCAAGCGCTGCAATGCTCTGCCTTCTCTTCATTGGAGCCTCTATGTTTACAGGCTTTTGGTGATGTGCATTGATTAGATTAGATTAGATTCAACTTTATTCATTACACAGGTACAGGTACAAGGCAACGAAATGCAGTTTAGGTCTAACCAGAAGTGCAATAGTAGCAAGTGCAGGATATACAATGGTTCCATAAGTGCATGACATGGATATGTACTGAATAAATATAGAGAAGAATACTATTATAAACAGAATT
>JABXJD010000362.1:475000-482500 GCA_013375575.1 Percina caprodes | reverse complement strand
AGCAGAGCAGGATCCCCAGGTCTCGGTTTACACTTTTTTTTAATTTTCGACATTATTCAGTTTAAACAAATGATCTCATCAGTTAAATGAAATTGAATCCAAATTGCTTCTCTTATACTAAATAGCCAGCACGTTTTAGTTGTTGGCTACTATAGTGTATAGAGATGTACAAAAAGCCCCAAATTGCCTTATTCATCAGTCATGGTGGACTGATTTAGATTTTCTTGGACTGATTAATTTGCCCATCATCATTCTGATTCATATTTAAGTGCCCATAGTATGGAAAAAGCCAAGATGAGGTGGCCAATTGTAGCACATGCTAGCGCTAGCATGCTAGCTCGTTCTCAATGGAAAAACACTGCTACAACACACACTAGTTCACCATAATCTACAAAAACTTCCGTGTCCCTGTTCTGCGGGTATTCCACAAGTGTGCCCTTGTTTTAGAAGAAGTCTCCCAGCTAATCTTGCCTTGTACTGACCAAAGTTGGAGAAAGTTATCTAGCTGATGTGATCTTACCTTGCTACTGCACATGTGCAACTCCCAATGAAGATAGTATATAAGTGAGATGTCTCACTCTGTAGCTACAGCAGAGACCTAAACACACAGGGTGAAAACATGATCTGCAGCAATGTACAGTTCAACAGAAATATGGTGTTTTTTGAAAATGAAACCATGTAAACCCATTCTGGTACAATCTCAAAATACAATTATGAACCTAAAAATGAGCATATTATGGACACTTTAATATTGTTCAGCTTTGTTGTATTTGTTTTAGCTGTATGTCTATGTACTTTGAAATCAACAAAAAGGCAGAGTCATATTCCCTGCATGTGTTCACACTTAGCCACTAAAGGTGATTCTGACTCTGAAATCCATTTTACCCAGACTTTCTACTAAGAACATCTTGCAGTAGAATCTCTATAAATGGTGACATTTCAATGACTGCTTTTAACAGATTGCTGAAATGCAATGGTTCCTATCATTGACTCCTTGTGACATCTTAGCAATATGTTCTTGCGACCTCCTATCATACTGTAGAGTGCATGCCCATAAGTCTGTGATTTTCACACACTGACTGACTTTGAATAATTTGTGGAGGTCTGAAGAGGTTAAACTATACATTATATCAGAAAGTAAAAAGCAAGGAGTGGGATTTACTTTTTCCATTTTTTTCCTGTCCTCCTATCCTTGTGGGAGTCCTGACCCCAAAGTGGGGAACTGTTCTAATGGGTTGATGATAATTGGATGGGATTTCTCTATGAATGTTTGGATTCATCACAGGTGATTAGGTTACTGTTTGCTCATTGGCTGAGGTGTCACTGGTAACCCATGATAACTTTTAGTTGCAGCAGCAAAGACTCACCCTTTTCATTTTTTGTATTCAACAGCTGCGAGGATGATCAGTTACCTATTACAATATGTATTAGCTGCTTATGATGTGTGGCTGTCGTTTGTACATCCCATCATCCAGTGAATGACTTGGCTACGTTTTGCTCAAACTATCAGTAAGTGGAGCAGACTATATTCAATAGATAAAGGGGGGAGGAGGTTAACTGGCCTTGCACCATTTGTCTTTTAAATGTCCAAGAGAACAAAGTGGTCGGCCTGCATTCATTGTACTCAGGCATGTAATTTTCTCTTCTTAGCTTTTCCATCCCAGCCCAATTGACCCTATTTCTTGCCTTGCTCATGCCCACCTCAGCTACACACTGCTTCTACCGAGTCATTGTCCTGATGATAAGTGCCACATCCAGTTGAGTGAAGTGGCAGGCGGCATCAGTCCGGGTCTGAATAGAGAGTAGCGATCCACACACACACACACACACACACACACACACACACGATGCATTTCCAGACAATAGAAAACGATAGTTTGAACAGACTCTGATTAAATAGGTGGCGATTGAAGTTTCACTACAGGCTGGAGGATAACTACAGCCTTTTCCCAGAGGTGTAGGTTAAGCTTTGTCTTGATTCTTCTCCCAGAGTTTATTCTTTTGTTTTGTGGTAAACACCTTTTTGCTTTTACCTTTTTGTTGATTTGACTTTGTTGATCTACACTTGTACACCTAACCACATATTTTCCACACATTCATTTTCTTTTTTCCCCTTTTGACAATTGACTATCAAGCTAGACATGCCGCACTAGAGCTCATTGGGCTCACTTCATGCTTTCTTTTACTACTAAAACGTCGGCCTTGGAGCTTTCTGTAGAGCCACAATGAAGAAGACGTGAACACAAGGAAGGCAGACACTCTTGCTATTCTTTAAATAGACATCAGTATGGCCTAGACTGGTTTATGAGAACGTCTTCATTCTTTGTGAAAGTTAAAGCAAAAAGCCTCTGTGCACATTGCACACCTGTCATGAGAGCTCTGATCCCAGATGCAGCAGAATAGAAATAGGCAGGCGAATTGTGCACATCAAAGCACCAATCAGTAGCTCCACTGCCAAAGCTGGGATACCACTGTCCTTCACTTCACTGTTCCTCTCACTAGTCTTTGTTCTCTTGCCACATCCTCCTCAGCACCACCTTTCAGAAGCTGAATGACTGTTTCAAGCCCATTTCACAGCAACTAGCTTGACTAATATTCTTCTGCCATGTGTTCCTCCTCCATTACTATCTATGTGACATGTCTGTGATCTCTCTCTTTCTAAGTTTGTGAGCATGTGGGTGTGAGTATATAAATATGTGTTATGATTTTCAGTGTTAGGCTGTCTGAAAACACCTCTTGTCTACATTCTATAAAGCAGTTTTATGTCTCGGCCTGTCTGAGTTGCTTCTGATTGATGTGTAAAATTGGACTGTTTTTGCTCCTGTATATTCCTGAGGCGGGAGATCTGAGTGGGTTTCTTTTTCCTCGCCTCCTGAGGCACACAAAGTGTTTCATGTTCTTGTGGGTTGGAGTCAAACGGAGTACTACACATGAAGCTACACACTGCAGGTTGCAATAGATTTATCTGCTCCTTTTTGTGTGTATTCTGTGTGCTATCTGTATTTTTGTGTATTTGTCTATGTGTGTTGTTGGGAGTGTAAAGCTTGCTGCCTATGATGAAGTGCCACAGAAGTGGAGACAAATTTGGACGTCGAGGAGCGTTGGTTTTGCTCAGAAATTCTTTCTGCCTCTCTGCTCTGTGTAATGATGAAGAACTGGGCACATATCAGCCAGAGGAGGAATGTGACTGTGAAAAGCAAGTGTACACATAGAAGCGGGCAAGCAAGGAAGTGGGCCTTGCCATATCCACCATACTGTATCTGTGTGTTTTGTAGTAAGAGCTTGGTGTAAGGTTTGGTCACAGCCACAGCCCACCACCCTGGAGACCCTCCACCCTCAATAAAGGAGCTTCAGTGGGTTTACTGTGAAGGCAACATGTACTGTGGAGCTGATTAACAGTTTTTGTAGGTTTGCAGAATGCCCAACATGGTGCCGCATGGTGCTCTTTGCATGACTGAAGATGAAATTTCAGTTTTCAGATCCCATGGTACATTGTGACTGTAGTGGTTGTAGTTAACGGCGCATGAAAGAGTCTCCGATTTCAAGGGATGAGAAGAAGAGCTTGTAGGCATCTGGAGGTGACGAGCTTCAGAGATTGAGACTGCAATCCCAGTCCTCATTAATACCTTTTGAAATAGACCAACGCTATCCACGCCTGGACATATGTAAAACAGACACTCAAACATGTTCTCAAATGCTTTTGATTTCATTCAAGTGCAGGACTGGACATTTTACACATTTTGTTTAGATTAACTAATGACAATTATGCTCATGTTGACTTAAAGTGAATACTAAGGTAGCTTTTTCACTTCTGAATCATATATTCTATTTAGAGCATGCATAACCGTTATATCAGTTGTAGTCTTTTCTTTTGTTAAACAGATTTGAATTGTGTATTCATTCACAATCTCTAATGCTGGCAATAGGCTAGTGTTGGAGCAGCAGACTAAATCAGACAATGTGTGCTGTGCAGAAACACTTGCTATATGAATAAACATTTGTTTATTTATACATCTTATGAGATGTCCTTGCTTTATAACAGGTTAAAGGTCAGCATATAGAGACTAGTTGACCAGCTTTTGCCCTACACCATAAATATTTTTACTCCAAATATATATTTGAAGTTTTTTTCTTTTCTGGGCAACATGCAAAACATGTAGGAATGGTTAAGATGCCATTGTACTTTAGATACAACTATCACTCTAAATACAATCTGATTTCCAATTAGGCAAGGCAGCTTTATTTGTATAGCACATTTCAGCAACAGGGCAATTCATAGTGCTTTACACAAAAACAGTTAAATAAATAAATAAAAACAGTTCGAAGAAAAAAACTAAACAGAAAAAACAGTTTAAAAATAAAAACAGATAAAACACAGGAATAAAAGTTACAGTGCAGCATAAGAAATTAAACATTAAAGAAATTAACATCATTTAAAGAAAGGCAACATCAAAAAGAAAGGTTTTCAGCATTGATTTAAAAGAACTGAGAGTAGCAGCAGACCTGCAGGTTTCTGGGAGTTTATTCCAGATATGAGGAGCATAGAAACTGAATGCTGCTTCCCCCTGTTTAGTTCTGACTCTAGGAACAGAAAGTAGACCTGTCCCAGATGACCTGAGAAGTCTGGGGGGGTCATAGTGTACTAGCAGATTAGAGAAATGTATTTTGGCCCTAAACTGTTTAGTGATTTATAAACTAGCAAAAGTACTTTGAAATCAATTCTTTGAGGCACAGGAAGCCAGTGTAAAGACTTAAGAACTGGAGTGATGTGATCCAGTCTCTTGGTCTTAGTGAGGACTCGAGCAGCAGCGTTCTGAATCAGCTGCAGCTGTCTGATTGATTTTTTAGGGAGACCTGTAAAGACCCCGTTACAGTAGTCAAGTCTACTGAAGATGAAAGCATGGACAAGTTTTTCCAAATCCTGTTGACACATAAGTCCTTTAAGCCTTGATATATTCTTAAGGTGATAATAGGCTGACTTTGTAATTGTCTTAATGTGGCTGTTAAAATTCAGGTCAGAATCCATGACTACACCAAGATTTCTGGCTTTGTCTGTTGTTTTTAACATTGTTGTTTGAAGCTGAGTGCAGACTTTTAATCGTTCCTCTTTTGCTCCAAAAACAACCACCTCAGTTTTTCCCTCAAAAAACAATATAAGCAAACCAATGCTGTGACTAACCCTATTTAATAGATCTTACTATGGGCAGCGCTTGGTACCCTCAATGTACAAGGGAAAGTAAAAATAAATGAATAGATAAAGGGCCCTAAAAACCATCATTACCATCCTATCCCATTTACATGCATGACATTGTCAACAAAAACTATAAGCTCAACTAAGGGAGTATTCATTGCAGAGTGTTTGTACCTGATTGGATTTGCTAATAAACTTAAAGTTAGTGTATTTGATTTCAGTATAATCACATTTGGGAGGCTGCACATTTGCATGCTGGGAATCTAGGATGACAGCCTGTCTGGGTTACTAAATGACTAGAGTTATCATTCTTTCATAAGGAAAACAACTTTCTGGCTTGTTTGTATTTCTTTTAAGTATCACACTCGTCCTGGGCAGCGCTAAACTCCAGGTGTAGCGAAGATGCCCCGCAAAAATAGATATGATTGAAATCATAATATAATTGAAATAGCCAGCCAATGGAAGGCATCCAACTGTCTGCGTTGGGTGAGTCAGATTGCTGGATGACTGATTGGCCATTATTGGAGCCTTCGGTATAAGCTAAAAATGTACTCGTTCTGCCCGTTTCCAGTTTTATAGGATGTTTGGGATTGCAATTTTGCCTCAGTCTGTTCACCAAAATGTACAAAAAGGTGATTTCCATACTCATGTGCTTTAATTTGTGCTTGTTCCCAATTTCACAAAAATCAAGCCCAATGTGTTTTTGTGTTAAAATGGGATGGCCTTGACTCAGTAGAAGATCTGGTATGATCAAGTCCTAGTCAGTCATAGCATTTAATTTCTTTTCTCCAATGTGTGTTATTGCTCTACGGGGAATTGTCAGACAAAATGGAAGGAGAGAGAAAAACACACACAACCTTAATCAGAGCAATGTTTTCCTACTCTTCAGTAAATCAGTGATTGAACCAAACAGTCACACCATGGCTGATGGTACATCTTGGCCTCTATGGATCTAAAGAAGTTGTAAGAACCTTTCTAGCACATCATACACTAATTAATAAATCGGTTGTAGACATGCATAATATAGCACACAGTGTTTAATTGCATGTAAGCATATACTATATTATATATTTATATTGATAATCAAGTTTTACTAAATGTGGAGGCAAACATTGTGAGAAAGAAATTGTGATTTCTTTATGAATACTGTGCCATTAGTTGTGTAGCACCAGTATCAGGATATAAGTTAAATGTCCTTAGACTGTATGCCACAGTGACTCTACCTTACTTTGGCAGGATCCTTTGTTCGGTAAAGCAGAACTCGACAAATAGCTCAGTAGATGACAGCAAACTAGAAATCCAGATCCTTTTGTTGCTGTAGGAAAGTCAGGGCCTGGTGTTGAAGAAAATTCCCTTTGGAAGTACGAGATATTAACAAGGGAGCACATTATGTCAGCAAGTGTCAGTGTGTTGAAGAATCTTGCTGACATTGTATGTGTAGTTAAGTTTCATCTGCTTCTCTTTTAGTGGTGTTGGTTCAATTCAATTAAAGCTCTTCCTTACAGTACAATAAAATAAGTCACACAAAAGGCAATTATAAACTTGGGCTTTACTCTGTAGGAACAATTTGGCATACAATTTGTCATTATAAAATACGAAGGATTTCCTTTCTTATTTTTTATTTTTACAATGAAATTGCAGTAAATATATTTATGATTTAATTGCCGGGTAGTTGTTAAACCTACGAAAGAACTGATAAGAAAGGACACTAAACTAAACAACAAAACGAGACTGATAGACAGCATGTGAATGGTATCTAACCGTCAAATGTAATTAAACCATCATTGTGGTTATATTGTAGCGTGTAGTTTTTAATGCCAGTGTGTCAGTAGTGGAAATGTACAGTTCAGTGGTAAACAGCTTGTTCCATCTGGATGGTGGTTGACAAAGACTTCAAATGTTATTAGCAACACAGAATCGGTTTTTGAAAAGAAACAACCACGTATTCACATCAGCATGTCAATCACAGCATCAACCTTTTTATTGACAGTGTGTGTTCTCCCTCAGCATTCCCATATACCTACTTTCTTGTTTCCTTCTCATCCACGGGACGCTGGTTTCACAGCAAATTACTTGCCAGGTCCATCGTTATGCTACAGGTGTCAGGGCAAGGTTTTCAGCTGTATCAACACAGGGCATGATTTACATGTCACATCTTCAAAGCCTTTGTCTTTCTTTAATTCTTTTGCTTTCTGTTGGTTCCCCTGCCGCCACAAAGGTCTTGATATTTTGAGTCAAGAATATTCTACTGTAAATACACCATGTTGCCAGGCTTATGTTCCATTTCAGCTTGACAGTGCACTTTGTCA
>JABXJD010000362.1:427500-470000 GCA_013375575.1 Percina caprodes | reverse complement strand
CCACTCCTCCTGCCGCACCCCTTCTCTCCCATCTCCTTCTCTCCTACAGCGATCCATGCCTTAATTGCCCTGAGTTCAGTCACTGGAGTGAGTGAAACCCACAGGATGCTCTCTGTTTAGTTGGGAGGTGATGACGTTTATTCGACGGCACAAACACTTAAACAGCTGCTTTCACTTTCACGCCACCCTAAAATCTCCTTTTCTCACAGTTTTAAATACCCTTTAATAATTGATCTTGGGGTGTTGCTACACTCCAGCGAAGCAGCAAAGAGAAATAAAACAGAAACATCTGTGCCAGAAGATAGTGTAATTAGTGATGATGGGGTAAAATTGGAATGGTCAATCTGAACATCCATGGTGCCATTAAGCTTACACGCCAAGGGAGACTCAACTGTACCAGTGTTTTCTGCAGTGGAGCACGTTTTGTTTCAGCAGAAACAAATCAGATGGCTGATAGAGTGTGCTCCCCATCACAACACTTTGATGAGACTGTGGAGTAGTTTGATTATGGCTATAGTACTTTGTGATCATGATGAGTGTGATTGCCATGCAATAGAAAATAGAATTAGATTAATAGATTCCGGTCTACTCCACTGCAAAACAAGGGGTGCACATTGTTCCCCCTTCTTTTCCCTCTTCCTTCCTGATCGCCTTCTGTATTCTTTGATTTAAGTAAAAGGCCTAGCCTGGGTTCAGAGCAGTTCTTCCTGCTTCCTCTGTCCATCCTCTCCTCCCTTACTCCTACATTGGCTCAGCACAGTTTAACATGAGCCAGCAGCTAAGGTGTTCAGCTTGGTCTGCAGTCTCCCTCAGCACACATACACACCCACACATAACAGTACACAGAGACACCCACAGACTTTAGGGGATGAAGGTAAGCTGGCTTTGTGGTGGCTGTGGCCTGGGTTAGGATAAGGCTACTGGGCTCTGGGGCTCCTCGACACTCTAATTGGATTGGGCTCCACAGAATGATCGATGGTGGTTAGCCACACAGGTGTAAGAGACTTGAATCTGCAAATTGAATCTCCAAAGCAGCAACAGCTTTTCAACTGTGTCCTTCTGAAAACATCTCTTCAGGCTCTGTCTGGTCATTTAAGCCTTCTAAGCAAGCACTCATCGCAGCCTCACTGACTCCCATGCTGATGTGTGTGCATGTACATGTGTAGGGTACCGTATCATATAACACCACTTTTTGTATTGTTGTTTTTGACAGAGAGCAAGATAGTCTAAGTGTGTAGGCAGCTCAAGCTAGAGGTGCATTCTGGGTTTATGTGTGATAATGCCCTTCTTGTGGAGTGATCCATTATGTAGAGAGTGTGGGGAGGAACAAGATCTGTGAAGGAGTAAATGTCTCTGTTTTTAGGAGCAATTACTTCAGATGTCTTCAGTGAAAACCAATCTAACAATTATCATGTGTGATAAAGCTCTGAACTAGACCTTGAAATAGATGTAAAGGTCACTTCACAAAGTTGGTGAACCCCTTTTGTTAAATGGAAACAGGAGTTATTTTTTCCTACTTGCACTTGGAAGCATAAAGGTTTTCACCCTATAACCAAGCCTCTAGTTATTGGAGATGTTGTGTTAGGGCTTCACAATTATGGCCAAAATGATAATCACGATTATTTTGATCGATATTGAGATCACGATTAATTATCACGATTGTTTTTTGATTTTAACCAACATAACTTTTATTGTCATAGACTAATTATAACTGTTTTCACATCCATATTGTGCTACAGACCTGCTAATTCATCCATATTGTGCTACATTCCTCCTTTGTTGAAGGATGCTTTGAAGGAGTAGAATATGCTTTCCACATATGCGCGTTTGCTGTGAAAAGATACAGGCAACGCAATTTTCTGTTAATGTTAACAATCCGGTGCCAATATGCCCTGTATGTACCGGATGAAATAGCAGCGCGGATTTTGGTGCCTCTTTACAGTGCCACTTAAATTTCTGCTTTGAGCTCTGATGCTCTTACAAAGACGTTAGAAGCAACAGAAACATTGCAGCATGTCAGTGTGACTGTATTTCACTGTAGAGTATTCCAACAGCAGGATGCACCAAATCTATGAGCTAAAAGATACAAACTAAATTTGTGCACATTCAAAGATAGTGTAATAAAGAGATGAATGACTTTTAGACCGTTGTTTTTTATGATGATTTCCTTGTTTCCCCATCCCAAAATTCAACAACACAACATCGGTGATCGGCAAAAATGTTATTTTAAAAGTAAATATCAGCCTTGTATTTCACAATCCGTGCATCCCTAGTTTATTTGCAGAGTCAACTTTATGACCCTTTAGTTGGTGAATTCATGTTTGTGTATATAATTTGGGATCTTTGGATTATGCATGTATTGTGGGGCTCGAAAGTTTGGGCACCCCAGGTAAAGATTTGTATTAATGTGCTTAAAGAAGCCAAGAAAAAAATCTCCAAAAGGCATCAAATGACAGATCAGGCATTTGTATGTCACAAAAAGTTAGATTTTATTTCCATCATTTACATTTTAAAAAATAACAGAAAAAAAAAAAAATGGCGTCTGCAAAAGTTTGGGCACCCTGCAGAGTTAATACCTTGTACCGCCCCCTTTGGCAAGTATCACAGCTTGGAAACGCTTCTTGTAGCCAGCCAAGAGTCTTTCAATTCTTGTTTGAGGTATCTTCGCCCATTCTTCCTTACAAATGTCTTCCAGTTCTTTGAGATTTTTGGGCTGTCTGTCACGCACTGCTCTTTTAAGGTCTATCCATAGATTTTCAATTATGTTGAGGTCAGGAGATTGTGAAGGCCATGGTAAAACCTTCAGTTCTATTTCGTATAGGCTTCGCCCTCTAAGGGCTACGCTATTGGGTTTATCCCTTCGCGCATGCGCAGTCGTGAAGATTTTCTTTTCCCGCCCTTGCGTCCAGCACGGGCCTCAACTACGTCCGCATTTACTGTATATGTACACAGCGGACCCGTTGTTCGTCTCCCACTTTTTCTTCAAACGTCGCAGTATGAAGACAAGCTCAAGACTCTCCAGCGGTGCTCGCATCTGCCCCTCCTGCCGGACCGGCTACATCCTGCCGCCGGACCTCCACCCCCGCTGCGAGACCTGCCTCGGCGCCGTTCACGCCGGCCAGGCTCTCACCCGCCACGCCTCCTGCCAGTTTTGTGCCCGCCTGTCATCTAAAGAGCTAAATCGACGGGCGGAAACTTTTCTGGTTTGTCAGGCTGGTGGCGACGGGGACGGCAGCTGGGCAGACAAACGGGAATCCGGCGACACCCTGGAACCACTGGCGGACGGCGTTTTCGATGAGCATGAGTCCGCTGGCTCAGTTCTCTCGGACAACGCCTCCGTAACTGGTTTCCCCTCCTCCCCCCTGGGAGGATCCCCCTCTTCCCCCCTGGGAGGATTGGGCCTTGAGACGGCGATTGACGCTTTCCCACTGGAGCTCTCCCCGTCTCCCGAACGGCCAGGGCACCGCTTGCGGCCTTCCCTTTGCCTCAGTCGGCTCCAACCTCCACCGCTAAGGCTCTCTTCGCTGATCTGCCGGAGATCATCAGGAAGGCGGCGGAGCTGAGAGGCATAGCGCTCCCAGCGGAGCCGCCAGCCCCCGCTCGCGGCCTTTTGAGCGGGGATATTTACGCCCAGGAGCAGCCTTCTTCACGGGCACCACTCTGGCCGCGCTTCGCGGAGCTTCAGCCTTTTGTGGAGGAGGCCTTCTCACAGCCTGGGAAACTGAAGGCTCCCGTCTCTCGCTACGCCCCGTTTACTCGGGTTCAAGGCGACACAGACGCGGGATTTCCTCGGTCCCTCCCCTGGAGGAGCCTGGCGTCAATTCTGCTCCCGAAAGCCACCTTTTCGGCCACCGGAAGCCCACGCCTCCCTCTCCCCAAGATCAAGTGTGCGCCCAAGTCACTGACCGGGCCCACCAATGTGCTGCCCAAGGGCTGGCGGCACAAAACAACATCGCCTTACTGGCCTCTGCCGTCTCCGCCATGGCCACAACCCCGGGCGCCCTTCCCTCGGAGCTGGCCACGGAAATTGGCAAAGCCATGACCGCCATCCTCACCCTTACCACGGCGTCCACGGTGGCGCTGTCCAGGGTCATGGCTTGGCAGACTGTGGCCCAGCGAAACATCTGGCTCCACATGTCCCAGCTGCCTGCGGAGGTTAGACGCGAGCTTCTGTACGGCCCCATAGCTCCCGATGGACTATTTGGGCCCCGCCTACAGACTGCCACGTCTCATCTCCATCAAGCGGCGGAGGACGCGGAGCGGCTCGAGGCTCGGCTCGTGGAAACGGCTCCTTCACAACCCCGCCGTCGCCATGACAACCGCCACAAAGGAAGCGCCCACAGCACCTGCTGCGGCTGCGTCTTCCCAAGCTTCGGCTTCAGGACCCCCACCTGGTCCCCCTCCGCAGCGGCAACCGGCTCCACACGGCCGGCAAGCTACGCGGGCCGGAGACCCATGAGAGCGGCTCCCACCTGGTCCAATCCGCCTCCCGAGCCACCCTGCAAGCAGCAAAGACGGTGGCAATGACGGGACGCGGGATCGCCTGTCACTCCCCAGCTGAGGGTTGGAAACACAACGGCCCTTTTAAGGGCCACACACTCACAACTAAAGAGCCGTTTCCCCTCAGCCAAACAGCCGTTGTTTGCTCTAAACAGCGTGCTGTTATGACAGTCGTTCCCCACACAACACACCAGACCGCTGCTGCACGCGGGGTACCACTGCCTCCTCGCTATGCTGGCAGCGGGAATGATCCACCCACGGTGGACGACGCCGCTCAACCACCCCTTCCCCCACGGCGATGCCGGCGGGACAAGGGACACGTTAACCCAGTGTCCGCTCTCGCCCCACAAGGCGACGGCTGGCCACTGCCCTTTCGAAAAAGCCCTACCATGGGCTGGGCGACACAATCACTCGTCTCGCCCAGCGGCGGGATGGGCTCTGCGCTCCTGCTTGCCATGTCGGTGAACAACACTCAGATATGTGCTCGCCCGCTATCAGAGCGCAGCGCGGCATGGGTCAGTTTGACACACATGGACTCATGGATGTCAAAACTGATAACACGGGGTTACACACTCCAGTTTGCCTCCCCCCCGCCTCCTTTCGCGGGCGTGTTGGAGACTACTGTATCATCCCTAGCAGAGTCAGACGCTATGACGTCGGAACTAGAAGGGCTGCTGTTGAGCGGAGCTATCTCCCGCGTCCCTCCAGGGAGGAGAACGGGGATTTTACTCTCGCTACTTTCTCACACCGAAGAAGTCAGGGGGACTGCGTCCCATCCTCGACCTGTCACAGTTCAATCGATACATCATGGAGCGCCCTTTCCACATGCTAACCGTCAAGCACGTGTTGGAATGTGTGCGCCGCCACGAATGGTTTACGTCCGTGGATCTGAAAGACGCTTACTTTCACGTCCAAATCATTCCCAGGCACAGGAAATTCCTGCGGTTCTCCTTCCAAGGGGCCCGTTTCCAGTACAACCGGCTGCCGTTCGGGTACTCGCTAGCCCCCCGCACCTTTTCCAAGTGCATGGAAACAGCGCTCCAGCCTCTACGAAAGAGGGGCATCAGAGTCCTCTTTTATTTGGACGATCTGCTCATCCTAGCCCCTCTCGGGAGCAGGCGGCGCTACAGACTATGGAGGTTCTGCAGCACCTGCAAACGCTGGGTTTTGCCATAAATTGGCGAAAGAGCGCTCTAGTCCCAGCACAATCAATAGTTTATTTGGGCGTGGACATGAACTCGATTACAATGAGAGCCAGGTTATCAGCACCGAGACAGGTTGCCCTGACCTCTCTGTTGTCCCGCTTCAGGCCACACACAACAGTGTCAGCGCTGTCAGTGATGCGGCTCCTGGGCATGATGTCCGCGGCACACACGGTGGTTCCCCTGGGTCTCCTCCACATGAGGAAGATCCAAAGGTGGTTTCATCGTCAACGGCTCGATCCCGTTCGCCAAAAATGGCGAATGCTGTCCATCCCTCATTCCCTCCGGTCAGACCTGTCATACTGGGGAATCCCGGACCCTGTCTTCCGGGGTTTCCTGGGCAGAGTGACGTCATATATGACGGTGTACACCGACGCGTCCCTCACTGGCTGGGGGAATGTGCGAGTCACAGGTGGTGAGGGGACTGGCCTCCTCCCCTCTCCCCCACATAAACTGCCTGGAGCTGTCCACGGTGTTGAAAGTGCTGAAACACTTCACCCGGTGGTGACGGGAGACACGTCGTCGTGCGTACAGACAACATGACGGCGGCAGCGTACATAAACCGCCAGGGCGGCATACGCTCAGCCCAACTGCTGGAAATAGCCAGACGCCTCCTGCTATGGGCGCACAGTCATCTGCTGTCTCTCAAAGCAGTGTATATCCCGGGTTTTGAACCGGGCGGCCGACCTGATGTCGAGGGAGGGCCCTCCCACAACGAGTGGAGATTGAATCCCACTATTGTTCAAACGCTATGGAACAGGTTCGGGAAGCGGAGGTAGATCTGTTCGCTTCACGAGAGAACACACAGTGCACATTGTGGTTTTCCCTGAGCGCGGGACAACCCTCCCCTTGGCGTAGACGCCTTCTCCCACCAGCCCTGGCCCAAAACCCTCCTATATGCTTTTCCCGGTTCCGCTGATACCTCGCCTCCTGGAGCGCATCCAGGAAGAGAACCTGTCGATTGTTCTGGTGGCACCAGAGCGCACGAGCGCGTCCTGGTTCCCGACCCTCGTTCAGTTGCTGGTGGCTCCCCCCTGGCAGATTCCGTGGCAGGGAGACGCACTGTCGCAGCTGAACGGCGCAATCTGCCACCCTCCGGTGATAACCCAGAGGCTGTGGGGCTGGTTGCTGAACGGGAACGCTTACAGAGATTGGGCTTGCCCCCTGCCGTGGTGCGCACCATCCAGGGCTCCAGAGCCCCTTCTACCATAGCATGTTACGCAGGACGCTGGTCAGCTTTCCAGCGCTGGTGCACAGAGAGGGACGCGGATCCCACATCGTGTCCCCTGCCTCTTGTGTTGACGTATCTCCAAACTCTGGTGGATAGCGATTTGGCTCCATCTACAGTCAAGGCTTACGCAGCAGCCATCTCGTCCTGCCACGAAGGCTATGGTGAGAGGACAGTTTTGCGCATCCCCTGGTGAAGCGTTTCCTAAAAGGGGTTAGGCGTCAAAAACCGTCTGTTCGACCCCTCACCCCCCAATGGGACCTTGCTCTAGTGCTCCGGGCTCTGGGGAAGCCCCCCTTTGAGCCTCTGGCACAAGCTTCTCTCAGAATGCTGTCGCTAAAAACGGCACTTCTCCTTGCTCTGACGTCAGCAAAAGAGTGAGTGATTTGTGTGCACTGTCAATTTCCCGTCATGCCTCTCCATTAGAGGGGACGGGGCGCAGCCACCTTACAGCCAAATCCCTCCTTCACACCGAAGATTCTAACTAGTTCTTTTCGGTCGAGGTGTTTTCCCTCGCGGGTTTTCCCCCGCCTCATGCCAACGATGCGGAGGAGGCTTCCCACCGGTTGTGTCCAGTGCGTGCTCTTTCTCAATACGTTTACGCACGGCAAATATCAGGAAAACTCAGCAGCTGTTTGTGCATTATAGAGAACATTCCCAAGGATCAGCCCTCTCAAAACAGCGTCTGTCTAACTGGCTGTGCGAGGCTATTACTCAAGCTTATAGCATGGAAGGGGCAGAGCCCCCCCGCGACATCCGAGGGCACTCTACGAGGGCTCTGTCGGCGTCTGCGGCTCTTTTTAAAGGCATGGCAGTAGCCGACATCTGTGCGGCAGCCTCGTGGGCTTCCCCGTGCCCTTTCATCCGTTTCTATCTGCGGGACATGTCTGAACCTTCCATGTCCAGTTCAGTTCTGTCCACAGTCAACGACACGTAATGCCGTGTTGGATGCGTGCAATGAAAAAAAAAAAAAAAGAAACTGTTCTACTGTCTCACCACTCTCATTCTGGAGTATTTCTTTGTGAGACGCAGTTCTTAATCCCATACATGATCATAATCACGTTACATGCACGGAGATAATCATGTCACTCCGTCGCATGCACAACAGGGCTATTCACGCACAATTTTCCATTAATGATTAACTACTGCCATCATGTTGCGGGCCTTATGAACTTTTTCAGGCCACGCCATTGGCATGGCAGGCTTGATCAGAAGAATGACTGACTGAGCCTACATTGTTGTAGGGAATGTGGTCTATGTTCGGCTTGTTGGCCCTGTGTCGCAGGTGGCATAGACTACATCAGCTTCGCCCTAACCCAATAGCGTAGCCCTTAGAGGGCGAAGCCTATACGAAATAGAACGATAGTTACATGGGTAACTCCAGATTCTATTAGTATAGGCGTAGCCCTCTAAGGTACGGGCCACCTGCTCCCAGAACATTAGTTGAAGAAAAAGCTGATGTTTTTGGGAGACGAACAACGGGTCCGCTGTGTACATATACAGTAAATGCGGACGTAGTTGAGGCCCGTGCTGGACGCAAGGGCGGGAAAAGAAAATCTTCACGACTGCGCATGCGCGAAGGGATAAACCCAATAGCGTAGCCCTTAGAGGGCTACGCCTATACTAATAGAATCTGGAGTTACCCATGTAACTATCGTTTACGCCTCTAAATTTAATCCACCGTGGATTTTGTAATCCACCGTGTTTAGGATCATTATCCATTTGTAGAAGCCATCCTCTCTTTAACTTCAGCTTTTTCACAGATGGCATCAAGTTAGCGTCCAAAATTTGCTGAAATTTAATTGAATACGTTTTTTCTTCTACTCGTGAAATGTTCCCTGTGCCACTGGCTGCAACACAACTCCAAAGTACGATTGATCCCCCCCCCCATGCTTAACAGTTGGACAGAGGTTCATTTCATTAAATTTTGTGCCCTTTCTTCTCCAAACGTACTTTTGCTCATTCCAGCCAAGAAGTTCTATTTTAACCTCATCGGTCCACAGAACTTGTTTCCGTAATGCATCAGGCTTGTCTATATGTTTATTTGCAAACTTCAAACGCTGAGTTTTGAGGTGAGGACGTAGAAGAGGTTTTCTTCTGATGACTCGTCCATAAAGACCATATCTGTACAAGTATCTCTTTATAGTGGAATGGTGTACCACAACTCCAGTGTCTGCCAGGTCTTTCTGGATGGATCGTCCAGTCAAACGTGGGTTTTGACTTGCTTTTCACAATCCTGCGAGCTGTTCTGTCTGATATTTTATTGGTCTTCCTGATCTTTAACTTCCACTGTTCCTGATGACTGCCATTTCTTAATTACATTCCGAACAGAGAATATTGACATCTGAAAACACTTTGCTATCTTCTTATAGCCTTGTCCTGTTTGTGAGCGTCAACTATTTTCAGTTTCAGTTTTCTAGACTGCTTAGAAGAAGCCATGGTGCTGATTGTTGGGGCAAGGTCAGATGAGTCTGGGCATTTAAAACCTTAAGATTGACATCACCTGGTCTTTCCAGACGATGATTGAGAACAATCCTTGACACTGTCAGGTGTCAGCTTTCATGCTATAAACTCTGTAGGGTGCCCAAACTTTTGCAGATGCCATTTTTTGTTTTCTGTTATTTTGTAAGTGTAAATGATGGAAATAAAATCTAACTTTTGTGACATATTATTTGAATGTCTAATCTGTCATTTGATGCCTTTTGGAGATCTTTCCATCTTTTCTTGGCTTCTTTATGCACATTAACACACATTTTTACCTGGGGTGCCCAAACTTTCAAGCCCCACTGTAACGATCCAGTGCGGAATTTTAAAAGCTTGATAGATATAGGTGTGAATTGTAGTAGGAGAAAAGAATAAGAATTGGCTTAATTTGAGACTCAACCCACCATGTCTTTCAAAGATTGTGCTGCACAATCATAAAGACGAAACTGGGGAGTGTGAAGTAGAAACGAAAGTCAAAAAAAGTAGATTAAAAAAGGAAGTTGCTTCCTCCCCTCTCCATCTCTGTGCGTTCTGTATGCTCAAATGTGAGACATTTGTGAAAAACTAGCAGTGAGAGTCAGTCACTCTTCCTATCCCGGGGCTGGGATACTCTAGTGGAATCTGCTGTTGGATGCTTGCCTTTTTGATTTTGCCTCTTATAAACTGTGATATGTGGATTCCACTGCAGGCTACTGTATCCTGCAGATTGCGTGTTTGCTTTCTCATTCCTCTTTCACATTTCTGTCTCTTGATGTCAATGTCAATTATGGGATAAAGCTTCCCAAAGTTCCCTGGTCTACTCTTTACTTTTTGACTTGGTTTTGGCATCTTTTTATATCCTCCCTTACCTTGCAGCTTTCCCCCAGACATGACATAGGCCAAAAAGAAGGGGTTAATAAATCATTTCAGTGAGCCCAAGACAAAAAGAAAAGCATAGACGGTGTCGTCCCAAGATCTATTTAAATTGCTGCTACACGTCATTGTTTCGTAAAGTAAAGTAGAAGTTGCTGATTTATCTGCAGTTGGTCATAATATATCATCCACACCTCATATGGCCCGTGCATTTTTCTTTAAGGTGACAGATATTTGCCAAAGAGCTTCTGTTCCTGAATGCTCACTTTCACACAAGCACACTCATGTATACACGCATAGACATTGTCATGTTAAACCCTGTGTTTTAATGATGTGCAGGCAGAAGGTTAAAGGTCAGCCCTGGGTCGAGCCTTTAGCTGAGTCTAAGACTGGACATGTGTACTGCTCTCAGTATTCATGTCCACAATCATCTGTCCACTTGGAGTCACAGCGCCTCACTTGTCGCCACACTTGATTGGTGGTTTAGATGTTTAACTGTTCTTGTAGACAAAGGCTGTCCAGATGGGAAAGTGTACCTTGACCTGCCTTTGTCTGTCTGTCTGAGATGCTGCACTTTGTGTGTGTGTGTGTGTGTGTGTGTGTGTGTGTGTGTGTGTGTGTGTGTGTGTGTGTGTGTGTGTGTGTGTGTGTGTGTGTGTGTGTGTGTGTGTGTGTGTGTGTGTGTGTGTGTGTGTGTGTGTGTGTGTGTGTGTGTGTGTGTGTGTGTGTGTGTGTGTGTGTGTGTGTGTGTGTGCCTATGTGCTATGCGTGTAAATTCTTTGAGTCTTTGCACACATGCATTGAACAGATGGAGCAAGAGGGCACCTTAACAAAGTGGCTAGTACTATTAGGTCCAGCCTGTCCTGCGAGACTTTAGAAATAGTAATTAAAGGATGTAAAGAGCAATGAAGAGAGCATTTCCTTTAACCTGTTCATTCAAGTTTTGCTGAGAACAATGCTCTTTTCTTTTGGAATGCCCAGCACAACACAGTCTGATCTGTTGGCCACTTAGCAGCTTTACTCGAGTAGTTGGTGATTAATTGTCCAATATCCTTTTTTCTACTGCTCTGGTGATTTAACCAGTGATTTCCAGGCCCTCTCCTCTGACCATTAGCCTGAATGCAGCACCTAGTGTCTATCCTTGGATAACCAAATGGTTTTTATTTGCAAAGACACCATGTGCCCCACAGTAATTAGCATGAAATATGTTTCTCTCTGACAACATTTGGTTATAGATCATGGTTTTCCATCTAACATGTCAGTCGGAGAGGGATTGTGATTAGGGCTGTAACGATACACCAAAATTTGGTTCGATTAGAAAAACTTGCTTTTCTTTTTTTTGGGGGGGGGGTCACCAAAAGGACTACTAGTAAGTTAAAGATGTGATAGCACTGGATCTGAAAGGCAAGGATAACTCTGGAGTTTTATTTTCCATATTGTTACAGCCCTAAATGTGATGCTGTTTACTTGTTTCACTACATACATATGTAATAAAAAAATGCCTTTAAATGGCTTCCACTCGTGCTTTTATAGAAGTCCTGCTTCTGGGTTCAGCTGCCTTTTTCAATGAAATGTGTTAGTGTTTCCCACAGATTAGAAAGCAATTTGTGGTTGCATATAGATTTGCATATTTTTGCCGTCATTACGCAATAATTTGTATAAAGCTTAGTGGTTGTGTCAGCAAGGTAGATGGAAAGAAATAGAAATCTTTAGCCAAATAATCACAAATTCAGTACAGGAATTTATTTTACCTTAAAATAATTATACTTAGGTAGCCTATCTTTGAAGTAAAAAACGAAATTCTACAATGGGAGGGAAATTGATCAATAAATAATTCTCAAAGAAGGCTGGCTTGCCCAGAGCCAGCTCAGCTGCATCTTTCTCCCTTTGCGTCCCGCTGTCTCTCCATCTACACTGGCCCTGCATGCACACTGTGCGCAGTGCTGCCGCACATGAGAAGAGAGGGAAAGGAAATGCAGCTGAACGAATGTGTTTTTTTTAAATGGAGTTAATATAAACACCTGCCACAAGTAAGTCTGTGTGGGAAACACTGGTGTTCAGATTTGATCGACACACTTATCAAATTGTGTTAAACTAATAATGACTATATTAGCCTATGCTAAGAGGGCAAGCTTAACACACCTTTAGCAAATAAAGCCTTATTCTTACAGCCTTTATTCTTAATCTCTGTAATCCATGCCCAGTCCAAAATGAAAGAAGACGAAAAAGTGAAATGGTGTGCCATATATTTACTTAACTGCTTGGAGAGGTCAGTGTGATGGATGAGGTTAGAGTGGACACACATGCATGCACAAACACACACAGACACTGAGCTCAACTGTGCCACTCAGTCCTAATAAAAAACAGATGATAACAAACACCTCTGCACTCTGCTCAATGTTGCTCTGCCATGCATCCAACATTTTCAGCCGAGTCCTAAGCTGATCAGGCTTCTAAGATATCCACTCTTAGCTGGATTATGAGGGAGCTGGGCTGTAATAAAGGCTGTGGATCGTGAAATGGAAATTGGTGTTCAGCCTGTCGAGGACCCTAATCAGCCCTTTCACACCAGCTCAGGCCCCAAACAGTATAGGTGAAACTGCTAATGTAGGGTTTCTATTCAGCCGGCTTCTGAAATCCTCCTCATCTTTTCTTTTCACATGCATACTGTCTTCTCTTCTGCCTGCCTCGATACACACTAGAGGCAGACTGATAAGGATTTTAAAGGCCATTAGTGATACAAATTTTTGGTGATTTAAAAATCCGATATTCCGATAAATCTGTATATTTAAAAAAAAAATATATCCAGAAACGCGTCACAAAAACATAAACAGATTTCCCTAACATTAGTTATTTGTAGAGTATGAGTAATGCATTTATGATAATGCATTTAAAATAAACGTTTTGATAAATGTGTGTTGAATATGAATGAATATGAATGTTTAAAAATACAAACTTAAGAGATAAAACTTAAAGTCCTTTAAACAAAAACAACAAATAAGATCAAAGAGTTGCCAAGAGGGACGTTGTAGAACGCCCTCTGGGGGGCAAACTATGCAACGCCAACACTTATAACGTGGTTGAAGTGTGTTTTTATTTTTATTTTTATTTTTTTAAATATTAATTTATTGGCCATTATAAATGCCGATACCGGCCTAATATCTAATACATACCTTATGTGCAGGGAACAGAGGCAGAAAACCAATGGGTAAAAAGTTTGAAGCTTTTTTAATTTTATTTAGATACACATCTTAGTTTTTATTTGCCTGACGTCGTTAGATTCTAGACATATACATAATGTTACTTTGCTTTTGGACGGTTGTTGACGCTCCGTCTAAATCTCTGCCATTTTGTACAGCTGTTTGTAACGTAGAAATAAAATGGATTATTGATCATTTTATTTAGTTTATAGCTGACTTTTCTATTGGCTGTTGAAAAGTCTCTTCTAAAACCAGCCTCTGCGACTTGAACAGATGAGTCACAGCGACGACAACAGCTGGTTTGAGTCGAGCTGAGACAGGCCGGTTGAGGATTTTAAAATGAATGCGCGGTCGATATCTTCTATAACAGACGTGATGGTGGAATCTACACATCTCAATTCTCCAGCGGCAGCCGTCTTTGTTGTAAACAAATTCAACCCAAGGGCTCTTTGGTGACGTGGTTGATTCCGTTACTGTTGATCATCTGTCCATCATCGTATAAAGCCAGCCCTGACAATGTATTGGTCCAAACAGCTCTTGTTTGAGCATAGTTGCTCCACAATATATCAAGTCCAGACCGAACTTCCCGACCTCAAATGTTGTGGCCGCGGGCTAAATTCGGCTGGCATCTGGTCTAAGTTGTTAGATGACAAATGTGTCATTGTTTTTTTCTCCGTCTCACCCTTTCTTTCTCTCTCCCTTTCTCCGTCCATTTTGTCATGAACCGTTTATGTACATTGATTGAGACTAGGCCCTTACATCGTACTCTAGTTAATAATGCAGTAAGAAATGAAGTCATTCTCAGCATGACTTTGTGCTAATTAAATTTTACAGCAGCCTTATCGCCCAGCCACACACATTCCTGGTCCTCCCACATTTACCAACGCCAGCAGCCATATCACAAAGCCGTCAGGGAGAGAAAGAGCTAGGGAGATGATTATATGAATTTCTGTTGTTACGGGAGATAAATGAGTACTATCTCCCCTTTATATCTATGCACTCTACAAAGGGAGGCACTTGAGCTCTGTCTCTGTGGTAATACCTTTGGTAAAGGAGCATCAAAAGTGCTATAGCTAAATTTTTCCCCTTTCATTTCACAGCTTCTACCTAGTCACATATTTGTGTTATTTCTTTATTTGTTTATCTTTTCAGCAGGCTGTCTATCTGGTTTTGTGCTTCAGGCTAACATTTGCGACTGGTTACACTGGGCCTTGGCAAAAAGAGGGGCATCTCTGTTAGCATGTGTTACTATGGTTGCCACTAAGCTGTCTTGACTCAAAGGCAAAACAGATAATTTAGGTACGAGTGATGAAAGGAGATAATGTCGGACTAAAAATTCTAGTCACCTTCCTGCAATAACCAATCTATAAACAGACCCTTATCCAGGTATCATTCTCCAGTGCCCCATATTCATACAGAAATACAAACAAACACCCAGGCTCCTGTTGTTGATGATTCCAAGGGGCACTTTTAGTCTGTGATAAAATTATCACATTCTTTCAAACTGTCTCATCTTTCTGTTTCTCTCTCTCTGGCTGTCATTTCTGCTGCCACTCCACCTGCTATGTGTCTTGTCCCTGATCCAGAAGCTCTCAGTGCAGCAACAGGAGTTTCCACGCTGACAGAGCGGAAAGGCCAGCCCTTAGGCAGTAGGATCTGTTTGATGCTGGATTCCCCTTAGCGATAGGGATTTAGGCTTTGCTGATCTGCTATTATACCACCCTCTTATGCCCATGCACTCATTCCCACATTTGACTGTATACAGCCACATGCATTCACATCAACACACACACACACACACACACACATCTGCTTGTGGACACCCAGCCTTGAGTCACAGGACCATGTTGGCCTCTGGACTAAAGAGCTTCATTAGTTTGGCACTAGCTTTGATTCTGCATCCTCGGGGGTACAAATTAGCAAACAAACTCAAGTGATCCTACAAAAAAATACTCACTGCGGGACTTTTGCAGATTTGAACACTTCACAAGCATGCCATTCCGGAGACAGTAACTTAAATCAAGTTTCGTTGAAGTAATTTTAGTGAGGACACTCTCCAAGTAGGCAAGATAAAACTGGCAATAGAGTGTTACAGTAATGCTGCAGAGTTTTGTGTACTTAGCTAACAGACATGAGTAAGTAGATGCATTGCCTACATTTGTGTGTGTGTGTGTGTGTGTGTGTGTGTGTGTGTGTGTGTGTATTTCTGTTTGTATTGTGTGTGCTTGTAAATGTGTGTCACATAACTCCAGCATGTGCATCTGGCTCTGGATGGGTTCTTTCACTACCTCAGTAAGAGCGTTAACGTGTGGAGATGTAGCTTGTGCATTGTTCGGGACTGTTTTTCATTTTGGGTGAAAATTCCTTGAGCTGCTGTCTCCTCTATAATAACCATACTTGACATTTCCCTTTCCTCCAGCCTGTGGAGACTAGCAGATGCTTTCCATTCCAGCTGAACCCATTGAGGCCTTCTCTTCTCTACTGCTTTCACTAGCATGTCCTTTGGCAGGGTCCTTCTGAATGTCAAAACTCAATGTTTAGCATCACAATAAAGCCGATACAGGCACAGAAGTAAAAGCAAGGAAATGGCTGCTGGCTAGCAAAGGGCAGGGACAAAAAGATTATTTTAAAATACTTGCCCTTGCTCAGTGCTGTAGAACAATTTTTTTTTTTCATCATATTCTGCATTTGTTATTTTGAGACTTAAAGTTACGAGAGTGTTGACTTTTCTTCAATAACCGATAGAGCCAGGGGAGTACAGGCAAACATTTGATTTTCTAAATCAACTGACTTTTGTAACATAAGTGGATCCGTGCCAAAATGTGCTGTTGTTCTGTAGTTGTTTTCTTCATATTTGACAGCTGACTTGCATGTTGAAAAACTCCCCCTGAGGTTGTAATGTTGTCTTGTTGTAAGTTGTCCATGGTTTAGTTTTTAACCATTGTGTTGCTGCTACAATAAGATGGTATAATGAGGACATCTTTTATAATGCTTGCAGGAAAAAAAATCCTTATTTTAGCCCCCTCCACAGGACATTTAGCATTTTCTTTTTGAAAAGAGATGCAGAATTTCAATTTCTGGAAGAACTCTAGAACCAAAGTGAAGTGGCATATGTTGGGGAAGTTGAAAATGAGTTCTTACTGTTGCTTTGAACGTTCTGCTTGTCACATGCATACTGACGAATAGGCAAGAGCAAATAACAGCTCACACATTTTTAGTTGTTGTGATGGAACTTTGTTTTCCCTGTTGTTGGAAGCAAGACTAGCTTGACCCTGCTTTGGGTGCCTCTTTAACATATTTCAATTCCAAAGCTACTGTGTTAAGAAATGTCTGTATCTCACAGAATGTCTCACTTTTTTCTTTTTTTTCATCCAGTGTTACTGAAGAAGTTAACATTGTGGGGGACAGAAAAACACATTTAGTAAACAAGCCATATTAATAACTCTTAATTAATGAATCACATTAGAGCCCAGTGGGAGTAGGCGGTAGAATTTGTAGCAAATTCAATAGAAAAAAAAGATTGACCTAATGAATAATTTAACAATAATCTTTGTAAAACTAAATGATAGAATAATTGATCACTTTAAATCTTAATGCAAGTTTTGATTAAATGGAGAAACATAATAACTATGGGCACTAGATTTGATTATTGTTTTGGGTGTCGTGGCTAGTCTTGATTTGTGTACAAACCTGATTATTTTTCTAAACAGGGAGGTAATTAGCCTGGCTAGTGTGAATGGTAATTACAATGTCGGACAAAGAGGAAAGAGGATGTCTAAATGTATTTCACAGATAGTTCTGTGTTTTCCACACAGGCAGCCCACACAGATTTTATTCAGCATGCAGGAACATCTCCAGCCAAACTCAATTATTTATAACATTTGTTTTGATAAAATGTACATCACATTTGCAAGCTAAAATAGTGGGAAATTGCTTATTTGCTTCTTCAGTATAAAATGTTCTGATACTGGCACAAACACAGAGCAGGTTGAGTTGGAAGGTTGGTATTTCGCTGGCTGTTTTTGCTTTGTTGTTTTATGTACCTCATTACTCTCACTTTGAGTTTGTAATGCCATTTCTGCTGTTGTTGCACATATAGAGGGGGGATTCTAAATGTTGCCAGAACTAAGTCATTTCATTTTCTTCAAAAGCACAAATAAAGACATGCATATGAAGCGGTTACCCACTTAAATTTTGCCTCATGTCCTTTGGCTTGGATCAGAAGTGGATAAAGTAGATACAGTGGTCATAGCAAACGCTAATTATTTACACAGCATGGTTATAGGCCTTAATGGACAAGAGTCCAAAGGGTACATTTAGCATGTTCAAGTGCTTTCTGATCAGAGGAAGAGAAGTCACACCTCCATTTAAAGGGATATTACACGATTGTTGAAATGGCTGCATTAAGTGCTAGGGGTTGCTAATTTAATCAATTGAACACGTGACACCCCTTCAGTTTGATTTAAATCATAGACTGATAATGGAAGAAGCTTCCGGGCTTGAAGAGTGAAGCCAACGCGGAAGTGCCTTAAACCTGCAAGCTATCTAATTTTCTTGATAATTTTACTTGATTCAATACCTCAATAAACATGTTCATAATGTTTATGGCCTCAAGCTATACTTTAAAGTCTTCTGTTGATACATCATGAAGTTTATTTTGTAAATTATAGTCTCATTTATTTTAAAATAGACAACAAAGTAGGGGATGCTTTAGGGTGTGGCTACACCACCTGACAATAATGACAGAGGCTTAGCAATGCTAACTAACCATGGCACTGTGTACATTAATGATACCCATTAACTTGTTTTTTTGCTGTTGAACGTTGACCCTCTCACTGTGTGTCTTCACTTCATCAAAGTTAACTGGGTCACATAGAAATGCCTTAATGAGCCTTCTGCTAACCAAGCTATCTAGCTACCACTAGTGTTATAAATGGAATTTTTGCAGATTTTCTGTTCTACTGTACATGCGGATTAATGGCAGCAGTAAAACTTTGCTAGATGACTTCAGAAGGGTTGGAACTTGTCACCTTCCCCAGTTACACACTCTAGTCTAAAATCATCACATCTGGTTGCAAAAAAACAAGATTGCAACGCCCGTATCGCCAAACTTAAGGGCTTAAAACAGCAGTCCACAAACCAATGGGTGACTTACATGTGTGTGTCACTGTACAGTGGTCCTGCCATGAGTGAATTGATTTTATAGTCCATTTTGAAACAGTAGCACTATGGCAACACTAGACCAAGTATGACTCGAGACCTGGTATTTTGGTACCAAGTTGGTTCCAACATGACGGTACTCGTTTCTCTACAGGACTGTAGGTACGGGGGGGGGTGCAGTTCTTCTGGACCTGATGGGGGCAGTATACGCCTACAAGTGTTCTAGTCTTTTGCTAATTGCTGGAGAAGAATGCCCACCAGGACATCTCCATTGCTGTGCACGACAGCTTGACCAGTCAGCTTGTGGCCTTACCGTAACAACCGTAACGGAGCTCACAAACCAAAAGTAAAGTCTGTCTCTTTGCCGTTGTTGTTCACAGCGTAACATTAGCTCTGATAGCTGACATTGGCTAACTTTGTTTTAGCAGGCCCATCCCCCATGTTATTATTTGTTTGTTAGTTGCTTTTTTTTTTTTTTTTTTGCACAGTGGAATCAATTTTGGTATTGACTTTGGTATATTTTTTTTATACATGGTTACATCTTTTCATTCACTTTAAAGCAAGGATTGGAAGGTTTGCTTTGTTTCCCTAACATTACAGATTAGGAGATGGCATTTCAAACACTGGATCTCTGTAGGCAGCGGAGCCCCGATGTAAGAAACAGTTTTGATAAGGAACACATCAGATATAGTAAAGTCTATGGCATAGCCACACCAACTACATACAGTATAGGCTCCATTGCAATGACTGATGATGATAATTATTATGTAGACATTTGGCATTACAGCTTTATACCAACCTTAAAACTATTTTAGGAATCATCCATTTCAGGATTACAGTTAAGGGAAAAGGACAGAGAAGGAGGCTCTTACACCAGGTCCTCGGGAGTAAGCAAGGATTTTCAGCTCGGCAACTAGACTTCACTGGAAAGCTTTAAGAAGAGTACCATTACCCTTTTTTGCCCTGCAAGAACACACACACTTAAAGTGCCCCTTAACACCTTTCCTTATTGTTCTCTTCTTACTACATAGACAAGTGTTAGGCTGTCCTGCCATGGGCTCAGATGTGTGAGAGGGTTAATGAACAAGGCTTATCCACCAAGGAAGGGTTTAGAGAGAGAAGGCTGGCTGCCTGTAAATCATCCAGCAAGCCGAGCCTGAGCTCTGACAATGTAAGGTGTTTGGGCTACAGCAGAGGGACATGATTTATCAGTGAGGTGAGTTATTATGCGAAAGCCTCTATATGTGAGAAAGACGGGCAGAACTAAAAGATGATCCTATATCGTTTCATGAAACATGCAAAGACTAGTCAACGGGTGCCTGTGAAAAATAGCCACGTGAAGTCACTGTGGATAAATGAACCATGGGTGTGTTTAAGTTTGAATAGAGAACATTGTAAAGAGTTCAACTTCAAAAGGGACTGTTTCTTCTAAAATAAATATATAAAAGCCAGCAAGAGCTGAAACTATTTGTGGTGACTTGATGGCATTTTCTCACTAATTACTATAATAATTGGCCTTCAAGCTTGTCACTCCGCTTTGTCACATTTAAAAACATCTTGCTTGGAAAGAAATGACTAAATGTAGCATTTTTTCCTTTTTTTTAATGGATAATTATCTGTCTCAGGTGTTAGAGAGGGGCAAAATGATGGGCACCAAAATAGATCAGGGAAAGAGAAAAGTCTCTCATCTTCTCCTGTAAGAGTAGTGGAATTAAATAATGAAACACTTTACGTTAAACCACTGCGCTTTTGATGTGCAAATTCAACTTCACACATTGACAGTTCTCACTTGCTCTGTAGATGACTGGTTTGGATCTTACTTATCATTTTGTTTTGTCCCCATTCCCAAGACTGTGAAGGATTCATACTTTGATGAAAGGGGGTAAAGAAATTGACATCCACTTTAGTATGCTTAAGTGATCCACTTTCAAGATCCAAACAGAGATAAATAAAAATCAACAAACAATGACTACAGACCAACTCACCTCTGATTTTATCAAAATTGTAGAGGTGGTTGATAGACAAAGAGAGAGAGAGAGGTGGAGGGAAGTATAGAGATGTAAAAACATGGAGGTGTATCTGCCTGGAGACTGTTTGTGTATGTAATGTATTTCTTTATGGAACACTTTCAACTATTCCCTAGCTGTTTTTGTACTAGTTTGTCATGGAGGGGAAGCAGTATTATAGACTTCAACTTTTACCCCTCTAGCTCGAGGCATAGCTTTAAGCCTAGCGCATACTTCCCGATTGTCAAATCGTTGAATCAATATCTCGCTGTCACTAACGATCACTCTAGACAATGTAGTTAAAATAGTAGTCCCACACTATAGGTTCTAGACATCGATTTTGGTTGTAAGATAGCTAGGGACGTGTTTTGCACAAACAAAGAAGAAGTGAAAAGTGGTTGATTTTTAGGTGACACAAAGCTGCCGTTAGAAGGGCCTCTGAACTCATTTGTGCAGAAAATGGAAGAAACGATTTGAAGAAATGGCTCTGGAGCATTATGGATTGTGTGTTCGGAAAAGAGTGATTGAAGTAACTTGGTGTCGGAATTGTGAAGTCCAGGAAGCCCCTACATAGACTGTTAATTGTTACGCTTTGCTTTTTACAATATGTATATGATGTAGAGCTGCAAAAGATTAATCAGTTAGTTGTCAACTGCCTATCGATTAATCAAGAAAAGAAATTGGCAGATTAAGGAAAATAATCATTAATTGCAGCCCTTTTTAAATGTAGTTCAGTTTTCCACCTCTGTCTTTCAGGAGCACTCAAGACTGTGTGGGTCTTTTGCCTGTAAATGCAAACATATTTGAAAACATCAGGATCAAGAATACAATCACTTGTATCTGACCTGCACAAATTTACTATAAATGGTCACAATGTCTGCAGTGGGAAAGTAATCTCACTAAGTTGTCAGGACTGATAAATCCTGACTTGTCTCATATAGTGTGTGCATCTAGCATACATGTATCAGCTACAACATAAATAGGTACATTGTTGAACATATAGTGTATTTTCCGCATTACTTGACGTCATAAACATATACATATTTCTGTAATGTATTGATGACCCTTGCCAGGAAATCTTGAGTAAAAGATTTTATTCAGTAGAAATTTACTTCCAGTTAATCTTACCTCTCAAGGGTCACAAGATCAGGTCGGCCAAGTCGCACATAAATAACGTTATATTCATTATATTGGTGTAGCAGCAGGAATTTCAGACCGATGAAATTGAAACTGTCTGCTTGGCTTATTATTAGTTGGCGTAAATGGAAAAATGTCTTTTTGTAATATGGGTGAACTGACCCTTTAAGGTGAGTAATAGCTCAATTCTTTTGAGTGAAGCCATCCTGACTTTAAACTTAGTGATATGGTTTTGTACTGCAAAGCTGATATGTGTTTCTGGATTGGCATAGAGGAAGGCCAAGACGGAAATTGAAAAGGAGAAGGGAAGAGACAGGGATGCTGAGCTCAAAGTAAAAAAAACAAGTGGAATAAACAATGTTAAGAGACAGGTGTCTATTTCTCTTTTTTTTGTCACTCTCGTCCCTCGCTCTCTCTCTGTGGCTTTCTCTGTCTCTCGCTCTCGACTGATGAAATTGCCAATGATTTATAACAAATGTCAGTAGCAGGCGCAGCAGACTGCTGGTTTGTCCCTGTCAGAGCCAAGTAGAGCCTGAGGTAGGCAGCTTTGCTCATCAATCAAAGCCTCGCTCCTCTCTTCCGCCACTACTGTCAGTACAAAGCTTACTGGATCACCAGCTCTCCAAACCCAGGGCCAACATGGTTGTCATGGTGATAGTACCGTATGTTAGCACAGAGGCTGAATCAAACAGTAAGTGACACAAAACCTTCAAGGTATCACACTGTCGATAGAAGCCCTCTGTTTCATATACAGATTATGTGAGAATAGTGCCTTGTTGGCACCTGTCAAGCTGCTTCATCCATCCCACATCCAAAAACCCTGTCTTCTCCTCCCAAACCACATCTGCAGATTAGTTGTCCATAAATAATTGTAAACAAAACACAATGTCAGATTACCTAAGTACCTCTAAATTCCAAATTCACATATAAGCAGATTTCATGGGTGATCTGTTTCCACTCGTACTTTGACATACAGAGATTTTGTCTTTCGTCTCTCATGAACACACACCCACTGATGCAAAGTAACTAAACTGTGTTGAGCCTTCACAATATAATTACAGACAATTTACTCTTTTATTCCTTCCTAATTCACACTGCACCCTTAGTTTATGATGAGGTCTTGCTGTTTAATTACAGACCTATTTGAAAGGTCTTTGCCGGCACAAGCTAATTTGTCAGATAGAAGACAGTACAGGGAGGTTGGTATCATTTGCTCTTTGCCACCCAAGTGCAGCTTACACAGGAACATAGCAGCAAGTAACTTGAACCATGAAAGGCTGTGAACTGTGAAAGGCTGTCAACTTTGTTTTGAGGAAGAAATAAAAAGCTTTCATTCTATGGAGTACAGATCTTCAGGTAAATGTGAAAAATAGACATGGCGATTGATTGTAAATGTAACAAGTCCATTGGTAAGTTGATGGTGAGCTACTGGCAGTTAAAAGTTTTCACAGTAAATGTCCAACAGAAATTAACGGCAGTCTTTAACCTGCTAATTGTGCAGCATCTATTACATCACATCATTATATTGCAAGTTGTATATTGCAGGTGGTTTTGCTTTCAAAATGTTATTAATCTGGTTAACAATTCTTATTAAAGTCCATGTGCTCATAATGTTGCTTGATGATGCACACTACTAGGACAGATCCAGGACTCCACTGGATGCGATAAGGTTAGAGCTGTGTTAGACATGTTTTATTCTGATGACATTATTAGTGAAAGAAAAGTTTTTTGTTAATGCAGTCATTGTTTGCGATATATACAAAATACTCCTAAGCTTAGAGGCACCTAGTAGCTGTGAAGTGCTTAGTTACAACTTCTGATAGCAGCACGGTGGCCCAATGGTTAGCACTGTGGCCTCGCAGCAAGAAGGTACCAGGTTCAAACCCTGGTCATCCCGGGACTTTATGTGGAGTTTGCATGTTCTCATGTGCATGGTTTTTCCCCACCACTAAAAATATATTCCCCTCCCTCTCTACCAAGCTGTGTGGTGAGCGTCTGGCGTTGTAAGGCTGCCAGGTGGTGGTAAAGAGTAGTCCTCCCCCTGAAGCGCTGTGTCTATGATAAAGCGCTATATAAATGTAATGAATTATTATTACTTAACTTATATTGGTGCAAAATAATGACATTGGAGCCTGAACATTTACAAAGTGCTGTAACTCCTCAATATACTTCTGTTCTATTCAGCTCTGACAATGTCTTAGTGTGTTACGTAAAAACTGTGTTCCTGTATATAACATGCTTAACTGCAGAGTAAACATAACATAATAAACATAAAATGCCAAACAGATGCACTAAGGAAGGACTATTAACACGGAAAACACAGTTTTCATAGTATGCCACAACTATGCAAATTTGCTCTGCTCTGCCCCTTCCCAGCCAGAAATAGAGAATGTTCTCTTAGAGCAGATTAATTGGATAATGGCTTTCTCCTTTTTCCGTTACTCATCTTACTTGTCATCAAGAATTACTGGTTCTGTCAAGATGATTGTTCTGCCGTACCTCGTTAAAAGAATACTGTGCTTAGTAGCTTCAATTTAGCATTTTTTACGTTTTTTTAAAGTCTACTTTAACACCTTCTAATTGTGCTGTAGTCTCTGTTTCTCTTGTTGCTGCATTTTGACCTCAGCATATGAACGTTATCTGTTGTCTTGCGTTGTCTATGCTCGTTTGATTTGTATTTGATATTTAGAAAAGCACATACTTTTTTTTTTTTATTATCATTTACTGACTGATTTTTATTTTGGATTTAAGAAAAGCTTCAAAAGACATTGCAGATTTCCATGTGTTGATGGTATCAAGTTTGTTTTGGGCGGTATCTAATAGGGAGATGCTCTTATGTATTGTAGTGCAAAGCTATTTAGGTTACTCAAGAGTAAAACGCCCCATTGGGTTTAAGCATCCCATAATTTTTATTTAAATGTATTTTTAAGATGTCCTTTCAACTACAACGTGTTATACAAGTAGCAAACTCCTTTAAGGAATAACTAAGTGCGTAGGTTGTTTGTAACGTGTGTGAATGTGGACTCACCTGTTAGCTGGTCCAAAATCATTTTAGTGACAGCAACTCAGCTTTGGCTTCTTTATTGTTTTGTGTTTTACACCGTAAAATGCCGTACACCCGATTAATTGTCAGGAAGGTATGAAAAAATAGATACCGCCCAAGCCAAACTATAGTAAATTTAACCTTATGTATATATATTAAAGGTGTGCATCTCTCCCTTAGAGGACAATCCGATACGTATCTAGATACATAGGCTACGGTACGGTTCAGGGATGATACATTTTAATATGAAACCATTCAGTGCGATTCAATTTGATGATGAAACGATTCAATGCATTTTGATTCAACCTGATAGTTATTATTTGTTTAATTTACACACATTCAGCCAATTGTATGTGCGTCAAACATTAACATTACCTGAAAACAGCGTGTAGTTTGTCTTTTTGGCATCTCACATCACACTTTCAGTCACTATGCCCACTATAGTCGGAAACAATGTGCCAAAATTTGAACATTAACGTCTCTGTCACCAGGGTTATCTGCTAATGTTAACTACCAACCGTTGCCTTGAAACCATCCAGCAAATAGACGATACCGTAAGAAGTTAATCTGAAACTGGGGATTTAACGTCTGCGCTCATTTTACACAGAGAACACAGTAGCGTTAACGTTAATACAGCGTGTCAGAAGAATACAGCGGGGAGGCAGGGGGATCGCAGCGTTCGCTAACGTTAGCTTCCTGTCTCATCTGGGGTCTGATAAAAAGTAAATTAATCAAATTTAGTGCCCACAATGCTATTTTCCAATAAACTGTAGCAGTCATATTTCACGAGACCCCCGTGAGTGCAGATTTCATGTCACGGCTTTTGTTGCGGTTTGTCACTTTGCCTAAGATTGAGTGACAAGTATCTGCCACAGCAGCGTCGTTAAATTCCTAGCAAAGCTTCAGGCAACCGATTCGTAACGCTAGAACCAGGCCATCAGCCGAATCTCGGTTCACTTAGACCAATGCAAGAGTCTGTGTATCAATGTAGCCGTGTCTGTGATAACACAACCGGATATCGATTTGTATTGGTGAATCTTTACTCCCTAATAGTACATGCATCTACAGCTTTTTCCCATTTTTCAATAGGATTACTAGTATGCAATGCACTCTATATAACACATCTGTGCATTCTTATACATATACGTGGTTACAATGTGTGGGAACAGACTCTCATGGGGGCTCATTAAATAGAAAGAGAGTGAGACTGTCCGAGAGAAATATTTCACATAATAGCACCATACATGAAAAAGGGAACATCTCGTTAATATGCCACTAAGAAAAACTGTGGCTCACTCGAATGATGGTCAGGTCCCGGCTGCAGTTCCAGCAACATGCACAAGACAAGCAACGTAATAGTGATGAGCCCTCACTCTGCAGCTACAAAAAGGAAATAACACCTCAAAACCAATAGAAACCAACAGACTAATAGATTTCAAACTAACTGCATTTTTTTAAATTTTGAGGTTCACCATTTAGTGGCCACTGGTGTTTTACTCTCAGGACAGCTTAAATCCTAATGCTGAGCCCAGATATTATCCTCTTGCTAGTACAGAGTTTGTTCAGCACAGAAGCTAAGCTGAATTTTTCAGGTAATAGTTTTTTTTTTTTTGTGCGTGCAGTATGAGGTGGTGGAGTTGGAACAAGCGTAAGTTGTAACTTTTTATGTTTATTGCCCCTAATTTGGGCTCTCGCCATACCTATCTCTCGTTGAGTGACTCGCTTGTGTTGTTCATTGTGTGTCCGACTATGCATACTTTCCAACACCCGCCCAACTCTACCTCTGATTGTGTCACCAGGAAATGTTACTCAACCTCAGCCAATCATCAGCATTTATGCACTTATCTCGTAGGAAGAACAGTAAAAAAGTCTTTGCCTCTCAGCTCAGAGTCCTAGTTGGTCTGATGAAAAAAAACAGAAATGGCGTTATTAATCATTTAGATTACTTGTTACTGAAAAAAGTAACGCCGTTACCGATTTTCACACACACGTTTCTTTCATTTTTATCCTTTGCAAACTGATGCAACATTAAGCACATTAATTTGACTGCATATTATAATGAATATCCGCTTATACCAGGAAGTTCCCTGGGATGTTTATTTATTCTATAATAGTCTTTTGAGCTTCATCAAGTGTTAAATAAAAAAATTAACTATTTTATGATAGTGAAAGCTACAGTGTAACATACTGTAACCTCTTTGTATTACTTGAACACACTAGTTACTTAATCATGATGGGACTTGCTGTAAGACTATGACGCCATTCACACTTAAGTCACTTCGTGTGTCAGCTGATTGTATTTGGATAATTACTGAATGATCCATGTGGGTGAAAGAGCACTGATCTGTATTAGAACCTATGAAGGCGGTACAGGCTCATAAATACGATTTACCACTTTTGTCTTTATGGATAGTTGTAGTTGTTTGTAGTTGTTTGCTAAACTGTTATTGTTGGGACGAGTGTTTTGATGGCTTTAGGCTTTGAACTTACAGTCAGAAACATTTTGTTAGCTATTGGGTCTGGGCTTGGCATCAACAGACATGTTTACAAATACAGTACATAAAAAATCAAACAATTCCGTTAGAAAAAGAGCTAAAATACACATTTGTTTCCATTTGAAATGCTTTGTCACACTGTAGGAGAGCCTCTTGCTATTGCATAGTGTGAATTCACTAAACTCTACAACTTCTTTTAGTTTTGATAATATGTTAGATTTGTGTTAATGTTGTACATTATATTATGGACATGCTAGCGGTATGGCTCCGGGGATGATGTCTGTTGGTTGGTTTATCCTTCACAAATCTGCTAGCGTGGCTGTGGACATCAAATAACCTAAATTAATAGTAGGACATTATTTTACATGGGCAATGAAGTTGACTTATATGCTTATATGAATTACAAATTAAGTATTTTATAGAACTTAAATGACCCTCTTGCAGCTCGGCCCTATTTGTATCTGAGAGTCCCGTTTTCCTGTTATTTATTACTGCAAAAGAGATTACTTTCTCTTTGCTGAAAAATAAAGCTTCTTTGTTTGGCTTTCACGGTTGACTAGTAGCTGTCTGTCTCCAAACAAAATAATGACAATGGAGGGAGATAACAGACATAGTATTTAGAGGTAGAATGAAAGGAAACATGAAAAATAAATTTGAAATGTAAGGGTCAGGAGAAAGAAAAATTGACATATGGGAGACAACAATAATGAGAAAGGAGAAATAACAGATGTTAAGAAGTAAATAAAGAGGTATAACAAGGTTAGTTCTAAAGAGAAAATAAGAGAAACAGACAAATGTCTTTTATTCACCAGTGTGGGTTGGGAATGTACCCATTATTAACTTTGGATATCGTGAAAGCACTGTCTTGTTTCTATGCAGCTATTGATTCAAAGTGTGTGTTTGTGACAGTGTATTCCCGTGGGTTGTAGCTAATCATCAAACAGTGGTGTGGGCCAGAGTTTACTCATGATGGTCTGCCAGCTGATGTTCATTAAACATTTGGCACACAGCAGGCGGTCTGGACACTCAGGAGAATTAAGTCACCCTTCCTCTGGTGTTGTAATCTGTGCCTCCCTGTTCTTTTTTTGATAGCCGGTCCAGCACGTGTAGGCTAATATGTAGGACACTGTGAACCAGATGCAATTGTTGGACACTTAAGATCACAGGGTTTGAAACAGCTTGCTTGTCAAGAATCATGTGCAAGAAGTGATTAATCCATTAATCCCACTAGGATGGAGTAAAATCAAGTTGCTGGCAATAGAGGGACAAGAACAGCACATGCTCTTCTTACTTTGTGAAATCATCTGATGATGTGTCTATGCACCACGCTCCTCCCATACTGTGTATATATAAAGCTTCCACTGGTTCGTTAGTGGTAATTAGTAGCCTATGGTGGATATGTAACATGTGTGTAAGAGAGAGGGAGAGAGAGATATCTGCAGAGAGGGGAACAAATACTTTGTTACTGTACTCAAGTAGATTTTTCAGATATTTTTACTTTACTATTTATTTTTGTGGCGACTTTTTACTTTTACTCCTTACATTTTAACACAAATATCGGTACTTTCTACTCCTTAACATTTTACAAAATTGACTCGTTACTTTAGTTTTGCACAAAAGGTTGTCATGTTGGAGAATAGCGCGGACACGCGCCTCACATTGCGAGCGACAAAAGGAGAAAAGAAAAAGTATGGAGCCCCCCCAGCTGAGAAAAGGATTCATAACAAACCGTGCTCAAGGATTTATAAACGTGAGCCAAATAGGAAAGATATTCTATATATAATATATTCTTACTTTAATTATAACTTTTCTCCTCCTAGTTGTATTACATTACTTATTGTTAAAACAGAAGTTTGGAGACACTACCTTATGTAATCATTAAATTAATAGAATCTGTGAATATCTTTCCTACTTTGCTCATGTTTATCAAGATTAAGAGTCTGTGCGCACAGTTTTTTTTTAGTTTTGTTTCTCAGCTTCCGTAAAAGAAGAGACTAGCTGTCTGGTGGATAATCAGTTGAGATTGTGTGTGTGTGTGTGTGTGTGTGTGTGTGTGTGTGTGTGTGTGTGTGTGTGTGTGTGTGTGTGTGTGTGTGTGTGTGTGTGTGTGTGTGTGTGTGTGTGTGTGTGTGTCGTATAGTTCTGTCGTCAGTTCATTTAAGACTGTTGTTGTGTTGGTCTATAGTTCTGGGACATTTAAAGTAAGTTAGCTTGTGATTTTGTTGATTGTCTGCTTCACCTGTTACCTAGGTTACACCTGGCTGTTGATTCATAATGGCGAGTGTTGAACGCCCTTGCTCACGTTTGTATTTTAGGTGCATTATTTACATGCTACAGTTACACTGCATTAAGATAATGAAATAGTGGGTTTATTGTTATCATTTGCTAGCATATATGATTCCTATATGCATTGTGTATGGTAACCTACAATGTTATTTATTTGCAGAAACACACACACACATAGCCATAGCAACCCACGCCCGTGTTTGTACTGATGCTTGATTGTAATGAAGCATCAACAGAGAGAAGTTGTCTCCATCCATGGTTTAACAGACACACCTGGGGCAAAGTTGGAAACCAGAATCAGCTTTAAATCCAGTCCTAATCTAATCCTCACTAACAAGTTTAAAATCATTTCACTTGAGTTACCATTATTATTGTTTGAGTCATCAACTCAAAATTCAATCTAATTGTCAACACAGTAGGCTACTGTACGTTGCACTTGATGTACCACTACGAGACAACTCGTTAGAGTCCCATCACCCTCGGCCTTATCTGAGAGAGATGTTTGAGATAGTAGACTAGGCATCAAAAATGACTCCTGGCCAATGTGCTGCTTAATTCTAAAATATAGGGAACTTCTTAATTAATGGCAGTTTAGTCATTCATATTTTATTCTTTATTTTCTTTCCAGAAGCCAGATTTGGGGAAGATTAAAAAAAGAGGAACTGGATCTGTGAATTCTCACAGAATCACAACTGAATTCATATCTTGATGCTTAGTCAGAATCGTATTAACCTGGAGTCCCAGTCTCTGTCACAATAATCATATATGGTATGTGTTAGGCCTATTAGCAGACATACATTTAAAATGTAGCCAATGACATTTAAACAGCCTTTTTCTTCATGTCCACTGAAGTTTCTCAGCTTGCACTCTAAAAAATGGTTGGTCATTCACAAGGCTACTTTTACTTTTATACTTTAAGTAAATTTCCAAGCCTGTACTTTGTTACTTTTACTTGAGTAAAGAAGTTAAATCAGTATTTCCACTTTTACCAGAGTATTTTTTAAGTATCTGTACTTCTACTTGAGTACTGGAAGTCATTACTTTAGCCATCTCTGGATATCTGTACTTGCATTTCAGGGAAAGTCTAGAAATTGATGTCACATGATAATTCATCCTCTTCTTCAGTATTTCATTAACTTCTTAACCACAGAAGTATTCTTTTATATTAAGTAGCCAATCTATAAAATGGTAGAGACAAGCGTGAATGTCATTTAGGTTTCATTAAGTGGACTACCAAGCCCTAGTGATTATTCAGTATTATCCTTTGCCACTTTTGAATGGAATCATACTGCATCATAAATAGTAATACACTGTCCTACGGTTCAATGCACAATACATTTTTTTTTGCCACTTGGGGGCAGCAGTAATGAGCTATAACACAACATTTACATAACATCACCTTTTAAGTTGATACTGGAGACTTGTTAGCAGATAGTAGCATATTTAATCATCAAGCAGTTACATTGTGTCATTATCATTCATTTATAGTTTTATTTCAGGCAACCTGGAAATGATTCACTTGCTTTGACTGTTTGCTTTGTGTGTGGTCTCAGCCAAATCCTTAAAGAGAGATTTCTGTTTTATTTGTTGCTAAATGCTCAACTATGTTTCCCAGCTAGTCTCTCACTGAATCTGTCTGCTGTTTGGTGCACTGCAGGCAGTGTAAAGGAGGTTTTCAGAGCTTGTTCAGTGCAAAAGGCTGCCTGTTGCAGCTGAAAACAACACTATTAAAGTGGTGAGAGTAAACCAAAACAGTAAAGTTGCAGGACGGACAGCTAAACAAGGACCTGAATATTGCTGTAAAGCCAAGGGTAGCTGCAGATTCAGTCTCTCTGTCTCAGGTGATCACTGTTTTCTGTTTATTTATAAGTAACAGTGTCAGATTGTTTTTACATTGTTATTTGATACATTATTATAATAAAAAATATTGATTATAGCTGCTTGAAATTCATTTTATTTGGCATCATACGTAATGCTAAAATGCAGTTCATTTTGATAAACAATGATTTTTCAGCATGGATTTCCATGTCAGTATCTCAATGTCAGTATCTCAAACAATAATCAAAAGATTAAGTAAACAAGAATCAGACCTAGCATTCATTGACGCCTCATGGTGCCTGACAGTTTTGATGATTTTGGCTGGTACTCTAACAGTACTGACCATTAATTCCCACCCCTAAAGCTTCAGAGTGGCTTTTCTCTATTTTTATGTAAATGCATCACACTTGTGCACTCAGTCCAACATCAAGTATGATCACATGAATAAGACTCACTCCGCTATGTTCATTAGCCCTGTGCACTTTACACTTCAAAGTCTGACACCTTGCTGTGTCTTTTTTACTCTGCTCCTCTCAGCCCACTTTCTCTTACTGCATCATTGAATGAGACTGTTGTTTGTGAGTTTGTGTAGCAAACAAAATATTAATCCTAATGGTGCACATCGTAGTCTTAGCAACACGAGCCTCCACATTGTGGTTACCTACGTCATTGATGCGTTTCATGATTATTTTTTCTTTCATGAATGCATCAGCGATCTGTCACTCTCTCACTCACCCTCTTTATTGGCTCTCTTTCATGCATACACACACACACTCTCTCGTACATGCACACACGCGCACACACACAAAATTTCCCTTCCAACCTGCTCCTATTACCATGTTGACAGAAGTGACTCCCTAACTGGTAGGCCGTCAACCACCATTTTGCCCCTGTCATTCAAATGTGTTCACCTGACTCTGTCTATGTCAACCCATCTCAAATCATTACCTCAGCTGTTCCATTTCAATTTCAGGATGTCTGTGCGCTTAACATAAACCAATATACAAGGCCTGAGAAGAAATGTTTTTAATTTAGTTTTTTTAATATTAGGGTCACTGGTCAAAAACAAAACGATACAAAAGGAGAAATCTTTACAGTATTGGCATAATATTTTAAGACAAGCACATCTGAACTGAGTTGTTATTTCAAGAATAAGTAAGTAATTTTGGGAAAGTTGTTATAGTTTGACAAAATCAGAATCTCATAATTTCACAAAAATACAATTGTCCGCATTAGGAATCAGATGGAGTGCAGAGATAATAGAGTGAGTTCACGGCTCTCTCCGACCCTCACCTATGTGTCAGTGAGCAGGGGGCTTTAACCCTTTTCTGACACCATTAACTTGTGTTTTGTTAGCTCTGCTCTTGTTGGCACAACTTACTGGTGGAATCTCAGTCCACACTAAGCCTCCTGGCACAGCTCTGAAACATACCAGTCAAGCATCTGTTATTTGTTTTTTTATCAATTAGAACTGATAGTAAGACAAATGTTCTACTAATACTTTAAATACCAAGATACTTAACATCATCTGATATAATTTACAGAATGAGATCAAGCCCAGTAGATTTAGTATTCAAAAAATGCTATGATGAAGAGGTGTTGAAGTAGCAAATAAATAATTCACTTGTTGGTGAAACTTATTCTAAAGCATGAGGCCAGCAGATCCTCCATCTACCTCATTTAGATATATAAGCACAACAATTCTGGTACACAAAGAGAGTAGTTTAAAGTTGTCTCCTATTTACAGTACATCCGATACAATTTTCTGCCTTTTTCTCTACCTTCCTATTACCTTTCTTTTTTTGTCCATGCTTTTCATAGACAGTATTCATTTCATCACCTGGAAAAAGACAAGTTATTTAAATGGGGGGGGAAATATTGAACAATTGGTCAAACTACTTTCAATTATGAAGGAAAAGGATAGTGAACGAGAATAACATTGATAAATAAGAGATGACAGGAAGGAAGAGGAGAAAGGGAGAATGATGTAACAGGGCCAATCACGCCCCAGTGGCTCTACTAATCATGCAAACAAGGTCACTGTCCACCGAAGCCAAACTGGCAGGCAATACACATGCATCTGAGGCATTGCTCTTTCACTCTCCCTCCCTCTCGCTCTCTCTTTCCCTTTTGCAGTATTTTCTCCTTCTGTTTCAGTCACTCAGTTAATCAGTCGGACATACAGCCAGCTGCCCACACACAGGCCCACTGGAATACCAGAAATATCAATGCATACAGTCGATTATATGCATTCAAAGTTTTAACCCCCATTTGATCAGCAGGGTGACCAACATAAAAAATGGTAGTTAGGCTGGATAGTGAAAAACAAATATTCTTTGCTAACAACTTCTCTGAGACAAGAATGGGCTTCTTTTCTTTATTTTATTTTATTGTAAATTCATTATCTATGTTTTGGAATGTTGGTCAGACAAAACAACCATTTTTTCATCTCGTACATCCTTCACTGTTTATTGGATTTTCATATTGTTCATTATGTACAGCACAAATGCATGTTGTGTTGGCAAGAAAAGATTACAAAAGACAGAAAACACCTGCAGTTTCATTTTCTGAAGCCTGTTTTTAATTGTCAAATTCTATCTCTTGCTCTCTCTCTCTCTCTCTCTCGCTCTCTTACTTGTTTGTGAAACTATTCTAAAGCATGCGCCCAGCAGATCCTCCACCTTCCTAATTTATATACATTATATAAGCACAACAGACTGCTCATATACTGTATCTGACCTTTTCCTCCTAATGGTATATCCTTTAAATAAACTTATTTTATAAACTTAAACTTACAACTATGACTTTTCTCTCAAGATATTGCTTCCTTCAAACCCTGTATTTTAACAATGTTGGCCTCTCTCTCTTTCTCTCTGACACTTGCACACACCAACTCACTCAGTTACAGCTCTCTTAACAGAAAATCTTGTGTTTCCCTGCTACCCTTAATTGGCCACATTGTGAAGGGAAGACAACATTGCAGTGTTGTCAAATGTTAGTAGCCATTTTCTGTGGAGTTCAGTAGTGAGTACAGTAGTAAGAGAATAATAACACACCCAGGAGGCTCTATCAACACAGACACTTTTAGGCAATACTTGCCTGTTGGTATTTAATAAGCCTAACACAGCTATAATTTACTGGATATTCCCTGAAAGCTCATTCGATGTGGATACGTTTTGTCAGTTGGAAATCAGACCTATGATACTGAGTTCAAAGGTAAGCCTGAGTATTGTTTTAGTGATCTTCCTCAGTCAAAAAACAGACGACTGTTTTGGCAACCACAAGACAGAAATACCTTGTATGCTCACTTGACAATACTGGCGTCTTTTCTACAGAAGGCTCTGTCTTTACTACAGAAAGTCACTAGATATGTCGCTAGTCGCTTTATAAAATTTTTTAAAAAAAACTCTCTGAAGGAGTCTAAAAAGTCGCTAAATCTAACAACAAAGTTGCGAAGTTGGCAACACTTAGCTCCTATCTCTGACTCACTAAAACTGCATACATAGGCGAAGCTCGGCTACGTACGGTGCACCAATCAGAGCTAAGGCAAGGCTACAGATTAGGTGTCTCTGAAGAACCCGCGTATCTAACAGTAGTTACTGTTATAATAATATAATAATATTTGTTAATTTTTAAAGTTTTATACATTTTTATACTGTGTATTCTCAGTGTAAATTCATGTACCGAACCGTAACGCCCGTACCGTTTTGGTTAACTACGAATACATGAACAGTTCCACCCCTATCTTGGGGTGTTAAGATCAATGTTGATATATAGCAATCAATTTTACAACCAGTTTCTTACTTACAGCTGCAGACAGAGGAAAAAGACTGTTCTCTGCTTTGTTTAGTATATACATTAGCCAAATAGACAATGCCAAAACCCGAAGGTGCTTTGTCCATTCGCCACTAAAACACTTTCTGCATGACAGGAAATGGGTGAGAAGAGGAGAAAAGTGGAATAGTAACAAGGGAGATGTTGTCAGGATATGTCACAGTCCTCCTGTTTGAAAGGCCAGTATTTTGAAACAAAAGCCAAAGGAGGAGTCATCATGATGTTCGTCTGTATATGCCTTCTGTGTCTTGGGGCCAATACTGCATGTGTACAGTTGGTTTCAAACAGGCCATTCAATTAGGTTATAATGAGATCCAGGTATCTGGCTATAAAGGATTCATGAGCTAAAATTGTGTGCTAGGCACTAGATGGCTTTTCCTGTTGCTACGGTGAGCAAAATATTTGATGTATATAGTAGGAAGTAAGTGTGAAACGCATACAAATGATCACATCTTTACATTCGCATGTACATGTGAATGTCAAGTGGCATTAACCATGCCACAGTCCTTATGCCGCATGTCAAGAGGTTGGTGATGGAAGAGAAAAATGTTAATTCTTTCCATAGCTCTCCAGTTTCTTTTGCTTTGTTTTCTTCTTTCTCTCTATATTATATACTTATACTCCATACTTTATTCACAGCAGTGACTGTGTAAATACTGAGTGGAATACAGTAGCAATACTCTTTCTTCTACTCCCCCCACCTATGGCAATGAACCATTAGTAGTCACTATCCAGTGCCACACAGCAGCCTGTTCCAGTAGGTGTCTGTGTTGATTGCACTGCTTGTGTTACTTACTTGTTCTTAGGTACCTTTGTGTACCGTGTGTGTGTTTGTGTACCGTGTGTGTGTGTGTGCGTGCGCGTGCGCGCACACACACACACACCTTCTCAGCCAATTATTTGGGTTAGACCTTGGTGATTACAACCCAGTTCCATTCAGAAATGGATATTTGTAGCTAATCCTTTAATTAGGGGGAGAGAGGGAGAAAGCAGATGCCATTTGAATCCTCCAACATCATATTCAGTGAAGACATGGTCTGTATTCAAAAGCGGTATCAGTGGCTAAATCACTTCATAATCTTCTCCAGTTGTTTAGTTGTGACTATAGTAATTCATATACAGTGAAGTTTCAAAATTAGGAGGAATCCAGCATCCACATTGCCGAGTTTTTTCAAAGTGTCACACACATATAAAATCCATATAGAAACGTAATAAAAATGTTCCTCATTGGGGTCTCTGAAGCAATAAACATTCAATGTACACGTTTGTGTTCTATAAAATGCTTGTATAATAATACCTTGGGAAAATAAAATAGATGTACATGTAATACATGTTGGTACACACAGCATCACAAGGTATAATTGACTGTATGCAAGCACCATACGCTGGGTGTGTTGCATACAAGTGAAGCTAGTGGCTAGCTAAAATTGCTAGCTAACCTGCTAATCTTTGTATATGCACGTTTAGACTTTACATTTAAAATGCATCACATGCATATATCTCATTCCACTAGAACAAGAGATATACCTGACAATAATGATGAACTGTCTTGTTATGATCTGTATGTAATGAATTTGGTAGTAATTATCTGTGCTACGTCTACGGCTAACGTATTTTGTTTCACATTAGCTCTTTGGCAAGCTGGCTGTACTGTAGATCTTTAGCTACACACACACACACACACACACACACACACACACACACACACACACACATTAACTGTCTGTGTTCCCCTTAATTATAACATTCTGTATAATTCATGATGATCCACCACAAAAATGTTAATGAGTCCTACAAATATGAATATTATATTATTCTAGTATATTTCTGTATTTACAGCATATCCCCCTTAATCCACATCCTTTTCTTTTAATATGCTTATTGGCAAAATGCACCTTGGAAAATGTAGACTTCCTTATCAAACACTTTACCATTCTAGTGAATTTGGCATTAATATTAGTTTTGGCCAAAGTAAAAAAAGTAAAACTGTGTGTATTCTGTACAGTAGGGTAATACCCTAGGATCTTACTGGATATGTAAGCTGGTTCTTCTCCTGGTATCTTCCTTCTGGGTTTAGAGATGTCTGATTATGTCCAGGCTCAACCAATTCCAATAACAATGTAAGCTCTGCCTTCGCACCAAGTGGTTTGGCAGATATGAAATCAGTGCAACAAAATCAGATTTGTGCTCAGAGCCATAGCCTATCACCACTGAAGTGACTACTGTAATTGTAGTCATGGATGTTTTACAAACAATGTTTCAGGCCAAGTGTTGCCTAGACGTTTTTTAAATTTTTTTTTATAATATATACTCCTGCCATAATCTAGTGTACTCTCTCTCCCCCCATGCTGTATCGTCATTACCTAACTTGCAAATGCCATATTTTCTGTTTGCTGCATTTGCATGTGTGGGAAGCGGAGTTGATTGCAAAGATTTTGCCGTCAGCTGATTTTTTTTGTTGTTTTCTGTAGCACTGTGATGAGTGATGTCTGCTCTTGTCAGAGAATGGATTGATTTTATTTAACCTACAGACACAAATACCCCTCAGACGACAGTATATTCACAGGGTTGCAATTGATGATGTAGCATCACCGGCTCATCTAGTTTGGAGGGTAGCGAATGGCAACCTCTTCATGAAGTAATTGTCTTTATGAATATGTTAACTACACCACAATTAACATTAGTTAATTCCCAGCAAGGTGAAAAACTGTACAATATACTGTAGTTAGACTAACAAGTAACCTGCATTCAGGAACTAATAAGTAATGTTTTTGTTTTGTCATTTATTAAAAAAAAACTAAAAACATTAAGGATCAGGCACATTTGCACCAATTGTCTTCAAGCACATTTTGCTTGTTAGAAATTTGAAAACAGAAGTGAATTCCTCTGTAAGATTGCATAATTGCATCTGCTGGGGTCTGTGTCTAATGTGTTTTTACCAAGGCAGAACTCTCAAGCTGGGCTGGTGTTTCTGTAATGAATATCTTGCTTACATCCCTGTCCTGCACCCTCACACAGCAGTTGCACTAGTTATTTGTTTGTGCCTTAACTTGTGCAAAACTATGAAGCCCCTAAAAAGTCATGTAAAGAAGTGTTTTGGGCACTACTTTTGCGTTACCCCGCATTGTTTTTTGCTTTACCATGCAATACTCTTCTTCATCTGTTCGTTCTGAGCCAAATGTCTATTTCTGGATGGATCATCTCATCATCACACATTTTGCTGATATAATGTTCATTAGGCATGTTCATACTCATCTGTGTTTAAGTTCTATAATCAGGGGTGGAACTAGGCCAGTATGGTCCAGTACTCTGTACCTCTAAAGATGAAGTGCAGGTGGTCTGTTGATATGAAGGCTACACTATACCAGTAATAGGGCACAGCAGGTGTCTGCCAAAACCCATACATCAACCCATCACAATGGCATTTCTAACAAGAAAACGCATTTGCTAACGTATGGTCAACATAAAAAATTTTTTTCTAAATGATTTCAATACCAGTTTGTTTATGTGCAGCACAGGCCTGTTAGCTTTTCTTGGCATTTAATCAGCTAAAAACAATGCAAGCTGCTACAGTATGACCATACAGACTGCTCAATATTATGCTTTTTTATGATATCCGGTTAGCTGGGCTCATCAAAGTTTTTTTTTGTTTTTTTTGTTTTTTGTTTAGTTGTTTTTTTTTAGCAAAAGTAACATCTTGTGTTTTTCATCATTCTTATTGTAATGTATGATTTCATATATGTGAAACGTCTTCTTAGAGTCCCATAAACGAAAGTGTGACCGAAAAATGAGGTAAAGCACCTTAAAGCAAAGGGTGGCCGCAGATTCCCTGCAACACCTCTGACATTGCATTTTATCTTGTTATACGTAAAATAAATTATAATAATAGAACTTACATAGAGTATTAATATTCCCATTCAGCAGTACTTCATCAAAATGACCAGTTCAAAGTACAGTCCAATGATGTTACTCATACTAGGGCATTGCACTTGTCAGCTAATAGGAAATAGACATGGCTCAAAAGGAATGAAACCAAAATAACAAAACCTATTGGAAGGGAATGTAAAATAATGCGAGGTAACACAAAATTTATTGGGAGGGTATGCAAAAGTAGTCCTAAAAAATTCTTGCCATGACCCTTTGGGGGCTCCATACAAAACATATTTCTCGCCACACAAAAGAATTCAGTGGGTGTATGGATGTTTTTTATTTGAGTTTGTTGTTGTTGCTGGTGTTACGATATCATGTCATTTGTGGTGAATATGTAAGTGTACTTCCTTGCTAGACTATTTATTTCTGTTAAATCAGCATGGGGTAGTAACTGTCTTTTAAAATAACCTTCCAAAGCAGTCAGACACACACACACTCTCTCACTCACTCACTCACTCACTCATTCACTCACTCACTCACTCACTCACTCACTCACTCACTCACTCACACACACACACACACACACACACACACACACACACACACACACACACACACACACACACACACACACACACACACACACACACACTCCTACATAGCCCTGCTCCTGCCCCGTTTTATATCTCCTGTCTGATCAATGCTAGCAACAGACAACAACACCAAAGCTTCCCTGATTGTTCACAGACAGTGGGTGTTACATGCTGTCAGGGCGCATTGTCTTTTTTCTAAAGTTATTTACTTGTTTGTTTCACTCTCAATATCTTCTTTGTTCCTGTTTGTCTTGTGTGTGTTTGCTGATTGGTGTTGTGATCATTAGTAATAAGTAGGATTGTGCCGCAGGCACTCCTGTATGCTCTGATGTCTCACACTGAGCCATTGTTCTTTTCATTGGCTGATTAACAAAAACAAACACTATTTTGTACATCTGATTGTGCTGAACAAATGGTACAACAATGCATGTTTATAATACAATCGTGAAGCTCTGATAAAACAAATAATTCAACACAATTTCATTCATACCTTTATTGATACAATGCAATTTGATGGTGATTTATGGTCCTGGGGAGGCTCCACGCAGAAATTTCGCCATAAGCTTGTTTGACTGTGAGCTCTGTACCTGTCTCACAGTCACCTGTTCTCAGGTAACTGAACCACCAACCACCCCCCACCTGAAAGGGCACCATGTCATTTTTTACCGCTAGTTTCTACGAAGGAGCTTGCAACAGTTATGCTACAGTCACGACACCATGGAATGTTAATGTACGTTACTCAGCAACAGGTGAATATAGGGGCAAGCTTGCGTGACTAAAATTAATTGAACTTTTAAGGCAAGGACGGATAAGCAAATTGCCTTCATGTGTGAAAACAGCTTTATCTCACTCATCTGGGCCACGCCCTCCCCCCAAAAAACAATGGTAGGGAAAACACTGGAATGGATAAGTAGGAAGGATCAGATGTTAAGTTATAGGATTCTTTTTTTAATCCCATGTGTTATTTGTTTAAAAAAAAAAAAAGATAAAATCATCTCAGAGTAATCCTTCAGCCTGGTTTATGTATAAATTGACATCAGTGATCAGTCTCCACCATACAGAGCTGTTTTCAAATTGGAGCATCCAGCAAAATTTTAATAACTTATTTTTGCAGGTAAAGGAAAGCAATAATTATGTCTCCGACAGAGTGTGACATGGCATCTCTTAGAATGGGTTATGTTAATGCTACATGTAAATGTTCCCTGAATAGTTCAGGAGGAATCACAGTTTAATCAGGTTTTACAACTTAATCATAAATATTAAACTTTCATATTTATTGAGATTCTGTGGCCAAAAATAAACAAAATAAATGGCATGTTGGGTAGCGGAGTGAAATGTTGTTGTTTTTTTCATTCCTCCTCTTTCTAAGCAAGGGGTGGTCAACACATGATCTGAACTTTCACTGAGCTGACAAGACTGGCAGATACAAGAGAGGGAAGCGCACAGAGTAAAATACATTGTTAGCTGGAAAAAAGCAAAGAAAAGACATGTCTGTCATATCAGGCTTTTTTGATACAGAAATGCCCGCATTGATTCAGCTGTGATTCCCTCCCTGCCCTGATTCAAGCAGTTTGAATCAATGCAGCTGTATCTTAGAAATTAAACCCAGCACGTTGATTTCAGTTGGTGATGTGTGTGTGTGTGTGTGTGTGTGTGTGTGTGTGTGTGTGTGTGTGTGTGTGTGTGTGTGTGTGTGTGTGTGTGTGTGTGTGTGAGAGACTGTGTGTGTGTGAGACTGTGTCTGTGTGTGCGCTTTTAGGGTTTTTGTCTTCAAGAAAGCTTTGAATGTGGATTTTAAGCATGCAAGCACCATGTACAAAGAAGCAAGCATTACCCCAACACCTTCTGTTCCACATCTGCTCCACATGTTCCTGTAGGTCAAGGCTAACATGAGCACTGAACTAGCAAAACAATTTATTTGTGTGTAAGGGAAGTACTTTGTCAGCAGGACCTGTGATTCTCTGATTGTGGATGCAGTCATGTATGGATGGGTGCACATCTTATTTCAAGCCACTTTTTCCTCATAGTCAAAGCTTCCAGCGTGTGTTCCTGCCCTTTTGGCAGTGATCCTCTGCCAACCATTTACAATATTAACCCATTCTATTGTCCACACAACCATTGACTTTATGGACTAGACATAGAACATGTCTGAGGGGAGCATGGATTGCAATGGGCCCCATGGGAGCTCTTAGAATGAGTGAGATGGATGACACACTTGCTGTACAATAAAGCACTGCACTATACCTCAGGCCACATCTGTTAAGGATGCTTTTGTGCTAAACCCAGCTAAACCATATGCACAGATACTACATTCATGAATTATCCCAGTGATGGGATTTTTGTACACCCATGGAAGTTCACTAAAATAACAATTTATTGCTGACAATTACACATCTACCTTGCACACACTCTAATGCACCCACACACTGAGGTCACTGCTACAGGTCCCACTCAGTTGGGAAATTATCCCCTGGGTATTTGCTGGCCAAAAAATGGAGCTCCACTATTTAAATGTTTCCTCATCTGGAGAGGGCAAACATCTCTGTTTGGCCCTGTATTGATTAAAATCAATATGGTCCAATCTCATCAACACCATTGTCCTTGGCCTACTGATGTCTGACTTGCAGAGTACTCAGGGTGTGTGATGAACTACAGCTTTCTTTGGGCAGATCCATACCTTTTCAGGTGATTGGGTTAATGTGTTCCCCTGAGCCATGATGTGTACGACCTCCTATTAACTGCATAATTTGTCTACTGCATTGATTAGAGGTCCTTTGAATTGATCGAGGCTG